>CM022303.1:122571918-122690515 GCA_011799875.1 Thinopyrum elongatum | reverse complement strand
ACTGAGAAGAAGGCTCAGCTTGGAATACGCCTTCCGCAAGGGGCTACTGTCACCACACTGTGCGTACGGTGTGGACACGGACGATCGCACCACACTTAAACTCGATTGGTGTGAAGAGCTTCCTCGTTGGCAAGATATTCATGTTGGACAGGCCATCCTAAATTACATCAGGAACACCCACCACCAAGGCTTGAGGATGATGATCGTCATCGATATCATCTAGATGTATATGTGTGTGACTATATGACTACCTAATAGACTGCTATATAGTGTGTGGCCTATGACTACCTAGTAGATTCTTATCAACTATTATTAGATGTACGCTATGAACCATATATGCGTGTGAGGATGCCATGACTATATATATATGAGTACCTATAATGTTTAATGATATGTATGACTACTGTATGACTATATATGCGTATCTTGTATTGGGGTTAAGATGATTGTTATCTGGATATGTGAATTGCAGTTTATTGAAACGGGGGACTGTTCTACAATAATAGAAAGCAGAAAAATGTTGAAAGATTTGACAGCAGCAGCGCGGGGACAGAAAAGCGCTACACTACTTAATAGTAGCGCGTGACAGGAGAGCGCTAATGATACAGTTACTAGAAGCGCCGCTGGGGTTAGACCGCGCTACTACTACCAGTTAGTTGTAGCGTCATAGTAGTAGCGCGGCTACCCACGCTAATGATAGCATTAAAACCCGCGCCACTACTAGGGTTTTCCCTAGTGTGCAACCTATCAATAGATCCTTGAACAAATGTGTCCAAAGGTTTGGAGTAGTTGCAAACATTCCTAATGTAGTAGACAGGAGTGCACTAAGTTCGTCAACACATTCATTTTAGCATTTAAGGAAATCCACATTTTCCAAGGATGGAGAGGAGAAATTCGGTCCAAATAGAGTCGTCGAAGTGAGATTATGTTGTTTGTAGTCACGGTCTTGTCGGAGTAATTAGCCAAGGGTAACACGAAGACGGCGAGACAATAACTCCAGACATCGCGGCATAGCGAAGCCCTCTAGTCCGACTGCCTCAGGCCGCCCCAGGCTGCCCCCTGTCCGACTGCCCCGAACCCCCGACGGCTGCGACTGACCGACAGTCAGTCTGCCCATAGTCTACCGTGCACCGACAAGACCCGACGAGAACGGCCGTACCCCCGGCGTCTGCGGCACCCGCGTCACGCTCAAGCCATCATGTACAGTGTCACTTGTCCCTGGGCACATTTTGCAGTGACCGGGACAAACGCTTGACATACCAAATGCCTTGCCCATGCCACCACTTAGCTTAGATAGAAGACTTGCCATGCCTATATAAAGGCACCAATCTATCCATCCAGGGCCCCTCCTGGACTCTCACAAGCAGCACACACACAAGCAAGCTAGCTGCAAGAGACTTAGCAGCCATCCATCCATCCACTCCCACGGGCAAGCATGCCCAACCACACACCCATTAACGTGCACAGAGGCACGTGTAACTAGCGCGTGCTACTCGTCCATACCCGTCCTCGGAATTCCTGCAGCAGTACTTGCCCTCACACTAAGCCACCCCTGTGGCATATGTCGTATCGCACCCCCCCCCCCCGTGAGAATACACGACATTTTTGACGCCCACCTGCGGGCAAGCTGCTTGCTGGTGTTTTCGCATCCGGCGGGACCCTTTTTCATCACCTCCATCGCGGCGTCGCGCCGTCTCTCCGGTTAGCGCTCCGGGGCTCGACATTGACCCGCCCCCGGAGACGGCCGGTGGGATGGCGCGTCCTCGTCGGCGGCCGCGGCCCCTTCATCACCCCGTTGCGGACGCCGGTCGTCCATCCGCGCGCGCCGCCGCGCCATGGCCCGTCTTCGTTCTGGCCGGTCATCTTCCACGCACTTCGTCGCGTCTGCTTCCCTCTGCGTTGCGCCTTGCTTCGGCCGACACTCGAGCGTTCGCTACTTCTATATCTCTCTACGCTAACTAAGCTAGAGCACGTCAACCATAGTCATACACCACCCAAAACACTTCCCTGATGCAAGCCAGCAAGGCCATATCCTAGTCAGTTTGGCCCTACGTGCCTTGTTCACGCATCAGATAACATTCAGACCACGCTCAGACAATGGCGCTGGTTTGCTGCTGCTAGTACCCGCTGTCTTGCTCCCAACGCTGAGCCCCGCGAGCGCCGCGCCGACCCGCGCCGGGCGCTCCCAACCTCCGCGCGCCCGTGGCCCCTCCTCTGCGCTCGCGCGATCCCCACAGCCTGTCTGCGCTCCTCCTTCGGCTCCCCCCCCCGTCGCCCGTGGCTTCGGCCGCCCTGCAACGCTGCCCGTCCGCAGCAGTCCCGTCGCTCTTGACTCGCCCCCGCCAAGCGCCCCCACGGCGCGTGGGCACTCTCGGTGTCCTTGGCCGCGTGGCGTTGCCCTCATGTTTCCTCCGCGCGCACTCCCCGCTCCCTCTTCGCCACCAATCCCGCCACTGACCGCCCGCCTTTTCCGCCCATCGCCTGTGTCCCAGGTCCCCTGTCCGGTCCTGGGTGCTCCCGCCAGCCCGCTTTCGGGCCCCTCGCCGGCTCGCCTCTGCCCCGTCGTCCGCTGCTGGCTCCGCCGGCGCCTACGCGCGCCCCTGCCGGCTCCGTCGCTCGTCCTCGTTCACCCCTCGTCTCGGGTTGTTCTGCTGCCGGTCCTCCCGTCCCCTTCCTGACTTCCGTGTTCTGCCGGGTCTGTCCTCTGCCTCCCGCCTCGTCCTTCTTCTCCTGCCCCTCCCGCTGCCCGGCCTGATCCCCCGCGCTGTCCGGCGTTGTCCCTTCCGCTTTCGCCTCTCCCCCTTTCCACCCTGCCCCCGGCTACCTGCTACGCCTCGCCGTCCCTCCGGCCACGATGGACCGTCCCTGTTCTCCGGCTCGTCTCCTCTGCTCTCGCCCTCCCTCTCCAATCGCCTACTCTCGACGCTCCGTCCTTCTCCTCCTGCTCAGCGGGCTCTCGCCTGCAACGCACTGTGATCCGCACTGCCGTGTTCCCCAGCTCGCCGCTGACGTGCGCCTGCGCTACGACACCGGCGCATGCGCCCGACCGCCGCGCGCGATCCACGCGCACGGCTATTCACAGCGCGACGTGGCCGCGGTGTTTTTTTTTTTTTTTTTTTTTTTTTTTTCCTTAGAAAAAGTTTTTTTTTTAGCTCACCGCGCCTGGCTTCAGCCAGAACGTGTCGAGAAGATGGACGGGGCGGCTGACCAAGGCAGTTCGGTACAGAATAAAAGGAGAAGGATGACCCAGACTGCTGCCGAGCAGAGTAAAGTGTGCGACTAGGTGGCCGTCACTCGACAACATTTGGACAACATAACAAAGAGAGACGGACTGTGCGAGATGGCCAGCGCAGATGAAAAGGTGCACGCCAAGCGACAAACAAGATAACTCAGCAAGATTGATTCGCGATCGCAGTCGGCCCGAATCTCGGGCTACAAACACCCACGTGGTGCGCTGTGACGCCGCCCCGCGAGAAGAAGACAAAGTAGTTGCCGGGAGATCCGGCCCCCCCTCCACTGCTTAGCAGTCGGGCCCGAAGCTCGGGGCTTACACCCAGGTGTGCGCTGGCGCCACCCACGGAAGATTTGGAAGAACAAAAACAAGAAACAAGAGAAGTTTTTTGTCGCGTCTGCCAGCAGCCGGCGAGAGAAGAAGAAGAAGAGAAAAGGGCTGCCTGCCAGAACGCCTCGCCGCCTGGCCGGCTGTGCCAAGCCGGCTCGGGCCGACGTCCCGCTCACCCCCTGTTTTTCCGGTCAAGCGCCCGACCGCCAGACCCTCCTCGAGCACCCGAAGCTTCGAGGGCTACACCCAGCGGGTGCGCGACGCGCTCCACGCGAGCGCCGAGTCGCGCGGCTGTCATCTGACCGACCGCGACTACATGAAAATCAATGTGAGCTCCTCACCGCTCATTATTTTTGCATCACCAGTACGGATAAACCGAACGATGCTCGGGGGCTATCTCCGCATTTTTATTTACAGTTTCACTAATGTTCGCTCCGTGCCAGCCAAGAGTGGCCCGGGAGGTCTGGCCGCTTGGCCTGAGACGTCATTTCCGCAACGGCTTAGTAAGCGTGTGGATACCAAGGCCCCCTCTCAGCCACAGACCGCACAGAGCGGGCTGTCGGCTAGCAAGAAAGCAAAAGCTCGAGGTCACCCCACGCGGAAGAAAAATGTCCGGGAAGAGAACCGTCGGGCGACGACCGTTTGCTTTATGGAGTATCATGTCGGTTTAAATCCGCTCCCAGTAGTCCGAGTACTGTACACTCCACTTCGCGGTCCCACCGCAGCTACAGACCGCCGAAATCGGCTGTCCGTCGAGCGAGAGCACAAGCAAAAAAGCGGAGGGAACACAAAACGATTGAAGGGCGGCTCGGACAAAAACCGAGTCGGCACCCTCTCGCATATAAACGTGATATGCTAAAGCATTCATTTGATATATTCTGTGGACAACTTTGTCTTTTTCATATCATTTCCGCGAACAACGCCAAAAAACGTCCTCCCCAACTTTGCCAAGTTGCCCAACGGCTTGGGGGGTCTACTGTCGTGAGTAATTAGCCAACGGTACCCGAAGACGCGAACAATATTTCTTAGACAATCGGGGCTAGCGAAGCCCTCAGTCCGACTACTCAGGCCCCCCAGGCGGCCCCCAGTCCGACTGCTCAGGCCCCAGGCGGCCCCCAGTTCCGACTGCCCCGACCAGACGGCTGCCGACTGCACCGACCAGTCGCTGCCCGAACGTCGACCCGTTGCAACCAAAACAGACCACCGTGAGACGGGCCCGTACCCAGCGCTGCGGGCAGTGTCACCTCAAGCCATCATGTTACAGTTGTCACTTGTCCCCTAGCACTATTATGAAGTGCCCGGGGTACAAGCTTGAACATCCACCATCGCCTTGCCACATGCCACCACTAGCTTAGATAGTAATGCTAGCCATGCCTATATAAATGCACCATCTATCCCATCCAGGGCTACCTGGACTCACACACGCAACACACACACAAGCAAGCTAGCTTAAGCAAGAGAGCGAGCTGCTCATCCATCCATCCACTTCCACGGGCAAGCTGCCCAAGCACCCCATCCGGCGCAGAGGGCAACGGCCACCATACACATACATAATGCAAAGCCAGATGCCTATGCCTGAGCTTGATCAAGCTCAGGAAGACCTGGGTACTCGTGCAGATATACTACAGACATACAGACAATCATGGGCTAGGGGTGGTTATCTCTCGGAGGTCCCCGAAACATAGGTAAACTAACGACGCGTTACTACTACATACCCGTCTCGATATTCGGCAGCCAGTCTTGCCCTCACACTAGGCACCCCGTGGCATATGTGTCTCACACACCACCCCCCCCCCCGAGTGAGATACCCACGACAGGTCTTGAAAGCAGCGTTGGGTGTGGCGATGCGATTGAGTCCAGTTATTCATCAAGCTCAGGCAGTGATGAAGAGATGGTCCGTGTCGACGTAATATGCATAAAGGTCTGCATGGACTGTCCTCTCCTTTTTCGAAAAAGGAATAGACCATGACATATATCACAAACCTCACAGTGCTATTACAATGCCATGGATTTGCATTGCATGGTTCGTGTTGTGTCCACACCATAAAAATAGAGAAGTCATGTATGTTAATTGAAGGGAGAGAGGATCCCATGTGTAATCTTGGCTGGACAATAATGCGTGTTCCCATTTTATGAAACCAATGGTTTAATCCGATTTTAGACACTTCACCAACATTATAAAAATCTCTGAAGACAATTGAGGTTGAGAATTCATATAATTTTTATATGAATGAAAAGACTCGACAGAGAATTTCGAATCCAAAAAAAAATACATCATAAATAAAAAGGTATTTTAATCCATTTGTGTATGGATCACTAAATAGTACATATACTGACATGTACACCTTCTAACCATTATTGTTGTTGTTGACAAAATTACGTATTGAATGTTATAAGTGAATCCTTGCAAAAAAAAATATTATTTTAAAAACCTCATTTATCCTTTTGGAACACCATGGAGAACTATTTATGTTTTGGTGATATAATTTCTAACAAGCTATACCCAGGTATAATCAATTGGTCATACTTACACTATACATGTGTTCTTTGCATTAAACTAGCCGTGCAACGCACGGGATGCGGACTATCCTAATAATGTTTCTATCTATGATGCGAAACTCAATTCTGGTAAATAAACATGAAACCTATTGATATGATGTTAATTGATGATATATACGTTGATGATTAGTGCTTCACTCATCTTTTTAAAATTTTATTTTTTTCCTTTTTAACCTATATTAAAGGGTGGGGGACGGCTTTCATAGGTTCTCATACGTCACTCTTTATATCATTGATTTATGTATCATAACGATTGACGGATGAGATTCAAACAATAGACCGTATGTTTCTTCCAATCTAAAAAAATTCACGATCGATCTATCTGGCGTAGTTGTCCCCTGTCCCTAGCAGCCCGTAGCAATTATCTTTTTTTAGGGGACTCTTAGCAATGAATCTTTGTTTAGGGGACCTTAGCCAATTGATCTTTTTTGGGACCTAGCGATCGATCTAATCTGCTCCTGCAATAATTAATCATAATAAAAAATCGATATGATTCTGCGCTGTTTAGCGATCGTTTTTTTTAAATAAAATTGGGGAAAGAAACCAATCATCCAATTTCAGAGTGGCAAGTACGACCTCACTACTAGGTAAGGACAGATCTCCATGAGGAGATGTTGTTGTGGCGTCCAGAATCAGTGGCTGAGAGAGGGGAGGTACGACGGAGAGAAGATGCTCCATCAAATAGTTCGATGGCATCATCACATCCTACTAGCATATCATCATATCCAACCGCTCATATCGTCTCAAAACGAGCGTGTCAATAGTACAACGATCGACATCCCTCGGAGCCCTACCTCATGCCAGAATCTCCGTGAGCAGGTGGAGAAACAAGGAGGCGCCACTCATCTCCTGCGATCCATTTGCTGGAATGGGCCGCTCTGTGTTGAAAGGCCTTCGTTGTGGATCGAGACTGGGGGATGGTGGTTGGTTGGACGACGCCTAGTGAGGAGGGGAGGCGCTAGTGTCGGTACATATTGAGACTAGCTGCTGGCGTGTGTGTCACATTCAGTACTGAACTTCGTTTTCGAGTAGGCACGGACAGATTATCTGATCGTGTCAAAGTCTTGTTTTTTTAATGTTTTGCTTTTGCAAATAACCCTGAACACGTGCTGACGCGTTCCGTGGAGGAGCGACATTGAGTTTCCGTCTTATTCAGTTTTGTAACGCTCTGCACGATCCTGTTGGTTTTGATGGCACAGCAATCCAGGCACGTGGAGGGACGAAGGAATCGGTCACGATCGTTAAGACGTTCGTGCACCTGAATAAAAGATGGAGTCAGAAAAGACGCAGGTTTGAGCGCGTCGCAAAATCTCTCTCGCCTCTATGTGTTCGGTGTGTTTCCCTTGTGTGCGGAGCTCCACCGGTCCGAGTGTTCGATCCGGCCTGAAAACCATACTACGAAGTTGGTGGATGATGGGGAGATGAAAAAGCGGCGTGGGAGACACACTGAGCGGCAGCGAGTTTTACAGTAGTTTCTCGCCCGTTCGTCTCATGCCCCCGTAGAAGATCAACGTCAGACGAACGTTGCCAAGCACAAACTGAATGATGTATGTACGATGGACAACCAGAAAGCCTAGCTTAGTGTGAAGACGCCCACGTTGATCTCACGAGCAAAAAATCAGCTCTGTGGAAGACGGGCCACCTGGTGCACGTCTCACGGGGAAAAAAGTGATAAGATCTATTTCCTATCAATGCGATATCGGAGCTGCCAGAACATGAGCTCTGTGTTGCTTTTGAAGTGGTAAAACCGGCCACGCGCGGCCCGGAGAGGCAAGGCCGCAGCGAGTCCATCCCCTCCCCACTGTTACTGTGTACTCGTCCTCAGACTTTTTTTTTTTCAGCGACAGCGGACAGTGTCCTATCTATGGGCGCTTAATAATTTCCCTTCTGAATCCCCCTCACCCTTTTTTTGATCACTCCGCTTGCGGCACGTGGTTGCCTTTTTTCATTAACAATCCAATTTTTTCATTCTTCCTCACCCATTTTTTCTCGCCCCTTCTCCTGATCTAGTCTCTTTTCTTATGTGCTCGCACTATACACAATATTGGTCTATTTTAATCTTTCACCGGCACCCCTTTATCCCCTCTTTCCATCTCTCTCCCTCTTCGGCAATCAAGCTGCTCTGACACTGGCATCGTCAATGTCGATGAGTACCGCGCGATACTCGGTTTGGCATTTACCCTGCTTAGGGAAATCCTGAGTAAAACGCCAGTACGAATCCATTGATCGATGCCTCGGCAAATATGCTCTGGCAAGGCCGTCCGCACTGGTGGGACTCTTGCGCCAGCCACTGACGGATTGTCCAAAAAGAGTGGAGGAGAGAAAGAGGGACCGGGAAAGCCCGGCACCATATCCGCCGCCCGCCAGACACGCTTGGTGTATGTTGGTCCCTGCCGGGAACCAGAGAGTTACTCGCTTAGCCTCCGTATTTCCGGGTATTGCGGGCACGCCAAACGCACGCAACTAGAAAGGATGGGAAGGAGCAAGAACAAAAGCTAAGTCCAAGCAATCATCTCTTTTTGATGAATCCTAGATTTTTGCATCCATTTATCCCTCGGTTTTAGTATGTGTTCGTACTATGAAATCCTTCGTGTGATGGAACCTTGGCTAGTTCTTTGTCTGCACCCTCGTTCTGTCCCGAGCCTTGCTCACAGAATGAGCGGCTGCGTCGAGAGCTACCAAGGAAAAACTTGCCGGGACACATCCACGCCAAGATGAATGTTAAGGGCCAGACCCTTACGACAATCACGACAATATGATACCGGCAAGCAACCAGAACATGCATAGGGACTAATCGTACGAACACAAGCATATAAGCTCAGAGGGATAAACGTGCGTTTAAGATTAAGCAGGGGACATCAGTTCCACGCAAACATAAACAATACGACACCTAAACACGAAGCATACATCATGTTTTGTTACAGGATAGCACGATGACAAGAATAGCTCGGAGTCAAGCCCGGCGACTGCGTGAAGCCGTTGGGACGTGAAGGGCCCTGGCGGCCAGAGGGGCAGCTTTCTCTTTGGCAGCTGGAACATCGGCACCCACCGGCGGCTCCTTAAATCCGTCGGCAAGGTCGAGGTCTGGATGACAGCAGGCGATGTTGCTCAAGAACATGAGGAGGGCGTCGTGAGCAAGCTTTCGGGACTCGGTCGCGAAGTGCTTGGCCTTCCCCTCTTCATGCACCTTCAGCTTTTTGATCAGCTCATTGAAGAAAACTCCTAGCTTGGCACTAGGGACCTCCTGCCTGTTGATCGAGAAAGCTGGCCCGTCCATGCCCATCGCTACGGTCTGGGCAGCAAGGCGCATAGCGATGTCAATCATGCTCCTGATCCAGAGGTTCACCTGCTCGGATTGGTTCGTCAGCTTGTCCTCTGCATCCTTCCGGAGGCGCTGGGCGTTGTCTAGATCTTTGGATAGCTGTTGCTGGTGGGCTCTGTTGGACTCTGCCGTGCTCTCCAAGGTGCCGATCCTAGCCTTCAGATCCGTGATGATGCCGTTGGCGGTTTCAAGGCCTTGGGTCCTGGAGGAAAGCTACGACTGCACACCGCTCAGAAGGACCTCCGCTTTTCGTGCTTCCTCCTTGAGAGCCTCCATCTCCTTGGTGCTCCCGGCAAGCTCCTCAGTCAGCTTAGTCACCTGTCGATCAAGGTCAGTCCTGGCACCGGATGCGGCAGCAAGATCATCAGTGAGTTTCTTCAGTTGAATAGCAGAATTAGTTGTGAGGACGTCCAGAGCAGCTTTGTGCTTGTCCTCCAACTCCTTGGTGCGTTGCTGCACGAGGGCTTCTAGGTCATCATCTTTGGCACGAAGGATGGCTCCAATCTTCACCTCGCGGAGAGAAATCTCTTGCTCTCTGGCGTCGAGACGTGCCTTGCAATCTGCCAGGCGCGCTTCACGGGCTATGACGTCTTCCCTCGTCATCAGGATCGCCTTCCGCTGCCTCATAAGTACCTGGAACTGCTTGCCGTGCCATTCACGTAGCTCCAGGCACTTGTCCTTCAGCTTCTGGTCCACTTTGTTGGCGGAATCGCGCTGCTCTTTGAGCGCCTGCCACTTCTGGTCGTGTCGGGCCTGCATTTCTTTGATGCCCGCCGCCACGGACTCCAGGAAGGACAAATCCATTTCAACGGCAACAAAATCGCCCGATTCTCCAACCCCTTGGTGCAGTGACGCCAGGATTCGCTAGAGCTCTTCATCAAGCTCCGTGTTCATCGATGCCGGTGGGCCGGGGGCTCCAATCCTGGGCTGCACCAATGCTAGCACCATCTGGCTTGAGGGTGATGGCGAGGTCCCCACCATGGGCCCAAAGGAGGGAAGGGGATCCATGGTTCGGAGGGGAATCTTCCCCTCGACCACCACTCCCACCTCTGGAGTACTTTCAGAAGTATGTTCCGCCACCGCCAAAGGATTTTGAACACTCCTGGTAGTGGGGCCCTGTCCCTCCGCAGTGGTGATCTCGGCGGCCTCGACCGCGACAGCTCTCCCTATGCTGGCCACCTCTTCCAGCAGTTCTGGCTCTTCGGCCTGGAGGACTGCGGTTGAAAGGACAAGAAAATGGCAAAAAAGGTAGAAGTTTTAGATCACCGGGATATAGGGAGAGGGGATACATAAGAGAAAGAAGGAGAAGAGTGGGAGTTAAGTACCCAGAGGAGCCTGCTGGGCAAGGGCCTCAGTTTCACCGGCAGCATCAGTTGCCAGGCCATGAACTCCACCCCCTGCCGCGGCAGCCACGGCGATGCTCTGTGCGGGCTCATCCACGGAGGGTCTCGCTAGCGGTCCTTTGGCTGGGTCAGTGGGAGGAACATACCCTTCCAAGGAGGGCTTATCCCGTGTCGTCTTGCTGCCTCCTCTAGCTAGAGGGGTGGGAAGTTCGTCTCCGTTGCCCCCAGTAGAAGGAACCAGCCCTCCACTTTCAGGCCGGGGGCTGGGCTGGGGGCTCGATGCGGGATCCTCCGTATTGCTCCCCACCAAACCCAAGCTCTCCACAGTCTTCGGCGACCCAACATGCCGGAGCCTCTTCGACCGATGGATGAGGGTCTCCGTTTCCTCCTCCTCCTCCCTACCAATGATAGCAAAACAAAAGGTCAGCCAGCAAAGACAATCAAGTATACTAAAGTTATCACGGAAAGGGAAATCTTCCTTACTCCTCATCAATGAGCATGGAGCTCAAATCAAATTCCATGGGCGGCGGGGATGCTTTGCCTCTCTTCTGGGATGGAGGGGCGGAGCTTTCTGGCAGCCCCAAACCCTACTGAAGCACTGGGGGCTCCGATGAAGACAAGCTCTACGAAGAGCTCGAGCTAGAATGAGAGCTAGAATCGCTCTCCACATCCACCGATTGCTTGGCGGGAGAAGCTTTGATCGCGGCAAGGCGAGGAGACTGGCGGCACACCACGTCTGCCTTGGTATTTCTGGTGGTGGTCCTCTTCACCTTCTTGGCGGCAGGCGCTGGATTTGGGGCCGCCGTTCCCCGGTTAGCAGCACGCCGGCGGGGACGCTGATCCAAAATCGGCTCGGGGGCTTGAGGACCAGCCGCGAGCCACTCCACTTCGGGCTCCACTACTTCAGTAGCCTCCTCCTCCTTTTGGAGCTCTGCCACCACGGTAGCTAGAGCCTCAAGCCCGGAAACCTCGTCCCCAGCAAGATCTTCCCCGGCAACCTCTTCCATGGCCTACACTTCGCTACCACCGTGGGAGGAACTCTTATCCCCTGCTTTTCCCTTCCCAACCTTTGCAGCTGTTGCCATTGCAGCAATTCGGGCAGCTTTGTCCTCCTCAATCCTCCTCTTGATAAACGCTGCCTCCACGGTGGAGGTGTGTTTGTACACGTTGGTCTCCACCCTGACAGCCCTCTCCGCCAGGGCATTGGACCATTCGAGTTCTTTGTCAAGAGTGGGCAGCCGCCAATCACCTGCCACCCCATGAGCATTGCAATTCGGCATCCACTTCAAGATCTGGTCCTGGGCCGAATTGACATTCAGAGGAATAACGGTTGCCGGGAGCTTGAACAGCTCGAAGCAGCCAAGCAGCTGGTCACACAACCAGGCATGGCCATAAACAGACAAGTTATTGGCCAAACCTGGGAGCAATCTCATCCTGTCTCCAGCATCACCATACAACCAGGCGGATCTGTCCCTCTTCTGCAGTGGCGAGATGTGACGAAGGAGAAAATCTGCCCCCACGTGCTCAATGGTTAGCCTGGCAGCCTTCAGGCGGGTGATCCTGTCTATTGCCGGGCGAAGCCTATCATTGGTGAGGCCGAATGCGCTCCATTCCTTGCTGCGCTCGACACACACTGTCCGTGCTTCGCAGAACTCTGGGCTTCCTCATCCTGAATCCAGCACCAGTCTCGTCTCCACTCATCCCACCTCTCGTGCTAAAGACCAGGGATATAATCCCAGGACTTCCTTGCCACCTGTGGCATCCAGCTGATGTTCCCGGAGCGGTGAAATTTGTTCTCCACCCGCGGGACAAAGTAATGCCTGAACAGATCAACATTGGGAGCAACTCCAACAAAATTCTCACACAAATGGGCAAAGATGGCCATGGTCGCCATTGCGTTTGGCGTAAAGTCCAGGAGGTGGAATCCATAAATCGTCATCATCGCCTCAAAGAAATCAGAAAAAGGGGGGCAGAGGCCGCAGATGAAATACATGCAGAAGAATCGGTATGAATTTGGCGGATCCTCTTCCCCCTCCGTCAAAACATTGGGCGCGCCGTGCCCTTTCGGGACTTCCCTCCCCCACAGGTACCCGTACCTTGCCTGTAGAACCAGGCCATCCAGGTTCGACGGAAAGAAGACGACATCTCCCTTCCGCTTCCTGTCCAGCTCCGCCGCCCTCTTGCTTCGCTCGGCGACCACTTCCTTCGCCGCGGCCGTCTGCTTCCCTTTTGCTGCAGTTTTCTTCCCCATTCCCACGGACACCGGTGCGAACGGGGGAAGGAATCAGGTGGGGGAACGGTGGCGGGTGAGGGGGAGAAAGGAGGGGCAGTTGTTTGGCTTGCAGAGGAAGATGATGGGAGGGCAGTATAGGCGACAAGTGAACCATGTCGTTCCGCGTTTTCCTATCTTAAGGGGAAAAGGCGTGGAGCGGGGACGCGACGCTCTAGAAGTTACCGTTTTACATTAACTACAACAGTCCCACGACCCCACGACTCGCAGTAATTGCGCGAAGTGGATGTTGGATTGACTGGTCATCATGACAAACCATGATGCGAGCAGCCCTTTTTTGCCACGTGTCCGTGCACTATTTGGGGCCTAACCCAATGTGCCCAGCGACACGTATGGCTTAGGCCCGGGGGCTTATGTCGGGGAACATAGACAGGGGTATATGTTTTCCCCTGACTGTGCACGGACAGGAAGCCAACAGGCTCGAAGACAAGATTACAAGACCAAGATCAGACCAAACAAGGAGGATTAATTCCTTTAAAGGATCCAAGTGCAAGTCGAGAAGGCCAAGGTGAGCCAGAGGAATGAGGCATCGCTAAGGGAAGGACCTACCTTGCCGGGCAGGCGAGCCCAGCAGGGTTGGGTTTTGCCCCGGAAGCAAGCTCCCAGATCATCCCGGCAGGCCTGCCGGGGCTGGCGGAGGCAAGCCACTCCACCGCTCCACCTCACAAGCGACGCAAGTCAGTAATCAAAGCGGTGTCGAGCTCCAAGGTGACTAAGTGGCTGCTTTCTGCCACATGGCAGCCACTTCCTACAACAAACACCTCCATATGACACCCATCCTGAGACGTGTCAAGCGAGCAGGCGTGAAGCTGGCAAAACAGCTCGGCAGGGCCTGCCGGGCGAGCTGTGATGGGACACTGAGCGGCGCATTTAATGTGCTCTGTCAGCCTGCAGAGTTAGATATGATAGCACTGTTAGCTATCTAATCAGTACGTAAAGACTGATTTGCCACTGTGGTGACCCCTTAATCTATAAAAGGAGGCCCATGGCAATGATAGAAAGGGTTGGACCCTCGCATATCCATACGCGCGTAGCTACTCTCGCCCCTAGAGCGACCTTGCCGGGCAGGTGTGCTGCGTCCACCACCATTATCCACCATCAATCCACCAAAGCAGGAGTAGGGTTTTACGCCTCACGGCGGTCCGAACCTGGGTAAAGACTGCCTGTGTGATCTCTGCCGTGCTGCGCGACACTTCTCCGCTCTTTGTGCAACGTGCCCATCCCCTCGCCGAACCAAAGGGGGCTCATGGTCCCATCGGTGGCCGTGGTTTCCCACGACAACAGGAGCGGCAACTTGCTTGCCATTTTTCTTGAAGTTCCCTTTCTTTCCCTTGCCCTTTTTCTTGAAACTAGTGGTCTTGTTAACCATCAACACTTGATGCTCCTTCTTGATTTCTACCTCCACAGCCTTAAGAATTGCGAAGAGCTCAGGAATCCTTTTTGTCATCCCTTGCATATTATAGTTCATCACGAAGCCTTTGTAGCTTGGTGGCAGTGACTGAAGAACTCTGTCAATAACACTCTCAACTGGAAGATCAATTCCCAGCTGAGTCAAGTGGTTATGGTACCCTGACATTTTGAGTATGTGTTTGCTGATAGAACTGTTCTCCTCCATCTTGCAGCTATAGAACTTGTTGGAGACTTCATATTTCTCAACCCGGGCATTAGCTTGAAATATCAACTTCAGCTCTTGGAACATCTCATATGGTCCGTGGCGTTCAAAACATCTTTGAAGTCCCGGTTCTAAGCTGTAAAGCATGGCACACTGAACTATTGAGTAGTCATCAGATCGAGTCTGCCAGATGTTCATAACATCTGTAGTAGCTCCTGCAGCAGGTCTGTCACCTAGCGGTGCATCAAGGACATAATTCTTTTGTGCAACAATGAGGATAATCCTCAAGTTACGGACCCAGTCCGTGTAGTTGCTACCATCATGTTTCAACTTAGCTTTCTCTAGGAACGCATTAAAATTCAAGGGAACGGTAGCATGGGCCATTGATCTACAACACAGATATGCAAAAACTATTAAGACTAAGTTCATGATAAATTAAGTTCAATTAATCAAATTACTAATGAACTCCCACTTAAAATAACATCCCTCAAGTTATCTAAGTGATACATGATCTAAATCAACTAACCCATGTCTGATCATCACGTGAGATGGGGTAGTCATCAATGGTGAACATCTCTATGTTAATCATATCTACTATATGACTCACGTTCGACCTTTCAGTCTCCAGCATTCCGAGACCATGTCTGTACATGCTAGGCTCGTCAAGTTTAACCCAAGTATTCTGCATGTGCAAAACTGTCTTACACCCGTTGTATGTGAATGTAGAGTCTATCATAACCGATCATCATGAGGTGCTTCAAAACGGTGAACTTTGGCAACGGTGCATACTCAGGGAGAACATTTTTATCTTGAAATTTAATGAAGGGATCATCTTATAATGCTACCACCGTTCTAAGCAAAATAAGATGCATAAAGGATAAACATCACATGCAATCAAAATATGTGACATGATATGGCCATCATCATCTTGTGCTTTTGATCTCCATCTCCAAAGCATCGTCATGATCTCCATCGTCACCGGCTCGACACCTTGATCTCCATCGTTGCGTAGGGGTCATCTCGCCAACTATTGCTTCTACAACTATTGCTAACGGATAGCGATAAAGTAAAGCAATTACATGGCGCTTGCATTTCATACAATAATTAAAAGACAACCCTAAGGCTCCTGCCGGTTGTCGATATTACAAAACATGATCATCTCATACAATAACGTATATCACATCATATCTTGACCATATCACATCACAACATGCCCTGCAAAAACAAGTTAGACGTCCTCTACTTTGTTGTTGCAAGTTTTACGTGGCTGCTACGGGCTTCTAGCAAGAACCGTTCTTACCTATGCAAAACCACAACGATGATTATCAAGTTTGCTGTTTTAACCTTCTTCAAGGACCGTCCGTAGTCAAATTCGATTCAACTAAAGTAGGAGAAACAGACACCCACCAGCCACCTTTATGCAAAACAAGTTGCATGTCAGTCGGTGGAACCGGTCTCATGTACGTGGACATGTAAGGTTGGTCTGGGCCGCTTCATCCCACAATGCCTCCGAATCAAAATAAGACGTTGGTGGTAAGCAGTATGACCATCACCGCCCACAACTCCTTTGTGTTCTACTCGTGCATATCATCTACGCATAGACCTGGCTCAGATGCCACTGTTGGGGAACGTTGCACGGAAAACAAAAATTTTTGTACGCACACACAAGATCTATCCATGGAGATGCATAGATATGAGAGGGGAGAGTATGTCTCTATACCCTCGTAGACCGTAAAGCGGAAGCGTTTATCAACACGGTTGATGTAGTCGAACACCTTCGTGATCCAACCGATCAAGTACCGAACGTACGACACCTCCGCGTTCAGCACACGTTCAGCTCGATGACGTCCTCGCCTTCCTTATCCAGCAAGACGGGCGAAGTAGTAGATGAGTTCCGGTAGCACGACAGCGTGGTGACGGTGGTGGTGAACTTGTTCCAGCAGGGCTTCACCGTGCACTGCGGAAAAACTAGACGGAGGATGAAACTGTGGAGAGGGGCGCCGCACACGGCTAAGAGATTGTCGTGGGTTGTGTGGTGCCCCCTCTCTCTCATATATATATCGGTGGGGGGAGGAGGGGAGGCAGCCTAGGGCTCCCCCAAGGGGCCGGCGGTGACCTTGGGCTCCTACCCTTGGCCACGCCCTGTCGGTGCAATAGACCCTGGGTCCATTGCACGGACTGTGCACAAGCCAGAGACAAAGATTACAAGACCAAGACCAGACTGAACAAGGAGGATCAACTCCTTTGAAGGATCCAAGTACAAATTGGGAAGGCCAAGGTGAGCCAGAGGAATGAGGCATCGCTAAGCGGAAGTACTTGCAGAGATTCAGCCGAGTCCACAGAAATATCCCAGATATCCACCCAGCTGCCGTGATAGCTGCCTTCCAATCCAACGTGCGCAACCGCAGGATATGTTCCAAGATGAACGTTCGGTTGCCCAAGACTGTGAAGGAGCTCTACACTTTGGTGGACAAATGTGCTCGGGTGGAGGAGGGGAGGAAACTTCCTAGAGAGGAAGATTGCGTCGACATCGACTCAGAAGATGACGACGAAACCATCAGTAAGAAGAAGAACAAGAAGCACAACAAGAAGCGCAAGGATAAGACTGTGATGACTGTTGAGGGGTCAGGCACGCCTAGTACCGGCAAGAAGGCCAAGGCTGAAGCCCCCGGCAAGGAGGCTACCGCATGTGCTGACTGCCGGGAGGCGGCGGCTGCCGAGAAAGCTGGGAAAAGTGATGGGCCGTACTGTAAGATTCATCGGACCAAGGGCCATGATCTCCAGGAGTGTCATCAGGTTGAGCAGCTTGTCAAGAGACAGAAGGCTGAGTATGAGAAGCACGATAAGGAAAAAGGTTAGAATGGCGTTGGCGGGAAGGGCCGGGGTGGTGAAGCAAATCGCCCCGGCAAGGCTCCTCGGAACCAAGGGAAACCCGCCAAAGGCCGAGAGAAGGAGGATTGCAGTAATGAGACTGATGGAGGGAATGAAGAGGAAACCAGCGAGCAAGAATCCCAGAAGGCCACTAATGCCCTGTGCATTGACGGGGGTGCATCTTTGCACTCCTCTCACCGCCCACTTAAACAGTGGGCACGTGAAGTCAATGCTATGGAGCCAGCGGCAGATTCTCGGAAGCCGCTCAAATGGTCACGCACGCCCATCATCTTTGATGAAGATGACCACCCCGACCGCATTACTGCGGTAGGGTGCTTGCCATTGTTGGTCTCACCAACAATTCGCAACCTTAAGGTCACAAAGATGCTGGTTGACGGCGGGGCCGGGTTGAATCTGATTTCCCCAAAGGTTATCAACAAACTCCAGATAGCAGAGGAAGAACTTAAGGCCACATGCATGTTTCAAGGAGTCAATCCCGGCAGGAGCCGTCCTAAGGGAAAGGTTATGTTGCCAGTGACATTTGGAGGAGAGTTGAACTACAGGACTGAGAAAGTTGTGTTTGATGTGGTTGACCTCCCCCTGCCGTACAACGGGATCCTTGGGCGCCCGGCCCTGGCCAAATTCATGGCAGCATCCCACTATGCCTACAACACCTTGAAGATGCCAGGGCCGATGGGCGTCATTTCCGTTCCGTCGGACAAGAAAGACACAATTATTTGCATGATAAGATGTACCGGGACGCAGTCGTGGTAGAGGTCGCGGAAGCCACAGTTCCCGCCAAGGAAAAGCATAGCAGAGGCACTGGTAAGGAATCCAGGAAGCGTACCTCTGTGGAATGTGCCGCGCCCGTTGATGACACGCCAGAGAGTTCCAACAGCAAGAGATCCAAGGCTGCTTTACCCCAAGTGAAAATGGTCACGGCAGGGCTGGCTGGCGCTGATGGTACTTTCACTATCAGCGCCACCCTTGATGACAAATAGGAAAGCGCGCTCATTGCCTTCCTACGGGCGAATATCGATGTGTTTGCTTGGCAACCATCTGATACCCCCGGTGTTTCCAGGGAGGTAATCGAGCACCACCTTGCTGTCTGCCCACATGCCCGGCCCATCAAGCAGAAGGTTCGGAAGCAGGCCTTGGAGCGGCAGCAGTTTATTGCCGAGGAAATCAAGAAACTTGAAGCAACTGGTTTGGTCAGAGGAGTACTACCTCCAACATGGTTAGCAAACCAAGTGGTTGTGCGCAAGGCTAATGGAAAATGGAGGCTTTGCATAGATTTTACGGATCTGAACAAGGCATGCCCAAAGGAGCCATTTCCCTTGCCGCGCATCGACCAGATCGTGGATTCTACTTCAGGATATGAGTTGCTCTCTTTTCTGGATGCATACTCTGGATACCATCATATTTTTATGTCCAAGGAAGACGAAGAAAAGACCTCATTCATCACCCCATGCGGCACGTACTGCTTTGTGCGCATGCCTTTAGGGTTGAAGAGTGCCGGGTCCACTTTTGCAAGAGCAGTCCAAATTGGCTTTGAACCACAGTTGCACAGAAACATTGAAGCCTATATGGATGATATTGTGGTCAAGACCAAGGACAGATCAACCCTCATCCAGGATTTAGAAGAGACATTTGCTAATCTGCGCAAGATCAACTTGAAACTGAATCCGGAGAAGTGCGTGTTTGGCGTTCCCTCCGGCAAGCTACTTGGTTTCTTTGTTTCCCACCATGGGATAGAGGCCAACTCCAATAAGATCAAGGCTATCGAGTAGATACAGGCACCCAAGACAGTTAAGGATGTGAGGCGTTTGACAGGATGCGTTGCCGCGCTTAGCAGATTCATCTCCAAGTCTGCCGAGCGCGCCTTGCCATTCTTCAAGATTTTGAAGAAGGCAGGACCCATGAATTGGACCCCGGAAGCAAATGCAGCACTGCAGGATTTGAAGGCCTACTTGTCTTCTGTGCCTACTTTGGTCACACCCAAACCACAAGAGCCGTTGCTGCTATATCTGGCAGCAACTAATCAAGTGGTCAGTGCGGCCCTAGTAGCGCAACAGGAAGTAGAAGAAGCAGCCACCTCAGCAAGTGTCCCGCACAGGGAAGAGGAAGAGAGCGGCCCGGCAAGGCCAGATACGGATCAGGACAAAGAGGAGCACGGCAGCGGAAACAACCGCAAGGACACAGCAAGGAAGAAGGTGGTGCAGCGCCCAGTATACTTCGTCAGCTCATTGTTGCAGGGGGCTAGATCCATGTATTCTGGCGTGCAAAAATTGATCTTTGGCCTTGTCATGGCCTCAAGGAAACTGCGCCACTACTTCCAAGCCCATGAGATCACGGTTGTCACCCGCTTCCCGTTGCAAAGGATACTTCGAAACCCAGAGGCCACCGGCAGGATAGTGGAGTGGGCATTGGAGTTATCCAGCTTTGGCCTGAAGTTTGAAAGCACATCAACAATCCAGAGTAGGGCATTGGCAGAGTTTATTGCAGAATGGACGCCAACCCCTGATGAAGAAGTATAGGAAACAGTTATCCCCGGCAAGGAAGCGCCCCAAGAATGGGTCATGTATTTGTAACACCCTGGATTTTGCCCATTTTATTTTGCTTTTAATTTTGTTCTGGATTTGCTTTTCTGTGACTTAGTGGTCTTGAAACCTGGAAGGATCACCCTTCAATTTTTCTTCCCGAGTGGCTTGCCAACCTCTAAACCATCCCAAGACCATGTCATTTCCATCTTGGACCAATATCAATATTCTTTTCTTGAGAATATTCCTTTTTCTATTAATAGAATAACCTTGTCAGCTCTGAGTTGTGAAGCAACCCACATTCCCATCACTCTGAAAATTCCCAAATAATTCTCATAAATTGTTTGGGTCATATCTTCCTCGGATATGTCAAAACCTTCCTTGACATGTTCAAAAATATTTCACAAATATTCCTTTTCTGATTCTGCCCCAGCTGGCAGTTTGTGAAGCAAGTACCCTTTATATTTGCTTGCTTGCTCTCAAACTTTTTGTGCACTCTTTATAATCCATATCATTGCCTCATGCCAAAATTCAACTTCATTTGGTTAGTAAATCTCCCTTGGCTAATTTCCTAAGTTTCTGGCCAACTGAAGGCCTAATGAAGGAAGTACCAGCTAGGAGTATCCAAATGAGTTGAAATTTTGCAAGATCATTCATATGATCAAATCATCACTCTCCACCAAGTTTAAACCCTATCCAATCATCTATGTGAGCACATCATCAAATCTTGGTTTCTGGTCAGATTTTCACATTGTGAAGCAACTATATTTTATATTGCTCCATAATTGCTGAAAATTTACCAGAGCATTATCCTACCAATAAAACCAATCTACATCAATTTTGGAATCAATTCATGGAGCCAATATCCCTCTAGAATTTTGCTAAGATTCTGGTCAGAGAGGATAGCTGTGAAGGAAGTACCATTTTGGCTTGTCCAAATGGCATGAAATTTTTATGCCACTCTCATATGACCAAATCATCATCTGATGCCTATTTTCAGCCAAAGGAAACACTTGAGGTGAGTGCCACTTCAAGATTTGTAGTTCTGGTCAGTGAAGCCATTTGAACTGCAAGTACTCTTTATATTCATTCAAATAGGCTGAAAATTTGCAGAGATAATCACCTTAGCATGCGATCACTCCCTGGCAAAGACCAGCTCTTATCTCCAGCTGAATCTCCCTCACCCCACTCCAAACACCTTGTTGTTGCTTGGTCTCCAAGCTCACATCTGTCATTTCTTGCAGCAAATCCCAGCCAAACCTCGATGAGTCATCTCACTGACCTCTGAGTCACACAAAAGACAAGGTGTTGGGTCAAAGCATGCACCAGTGGGCATTTTGGCGTGGTGACCACGTGGACGACGGGCAGAACGCGCGCTCTGCACACTGTACCCTTCGTGAGGTCAACTCCGGCCCTCCCTGGCTTGTCCAAGCATGTCATTTGGCTCCGCAGCACCCACGTACCCCCTCTCTAGGTCTTTCCCCCTCCGGATTCTTCCTCTTCACGTCACGATGATCGCCGCCGAGACCCTGTTCGCCCGTGACCGAGCTGTCACCTCCCTCTGTTGGCTCCTTCCTCCCTGAGCCATCGCGTCGCAGTGAATGCTCGTCAGGTCGGCCGCTCGCCGACGCCGGGAACCCTCCAGCCACATCACCACGAGCTCCAGTATGCGGCTAAGGCCGCCACGGCGGCCATCCCTATCCCCTCCACCTCGGCCGGCTATATATAGCCACGTCCCGAGCCCCTCCCGAGCATACCAGCCACCTCCCCATCCTCCTTTGGTCCCGCCCAACCTTTTCCCCGAGCTGGAGAAGCTCTCCTCGCCGCCCTCTGGTCGCCATTGCCACTTCGGCCTCCTCCTAAATTGGAGATGCCCGAGCCCCCTCTCGCCCTCCTACCCTCACCAAGGCTCTCCCCGGACCTCCACGACCCTCCTTCGACCTTCGGCCCTTCCTCCGGTGGCCGGTAGCCGTCGTGCCCTTCGGCACCCGAGCCGCCGTCCGCCATGACCAGGGGCGCCCATGCTTCGGTCCTCCCCGAGCGCCGCCACCTACGGGGATGGATGCGGCCCGTCGCGTTGGTTATCCTGGTAGGCGGAGCGCCACCAGAGGTGGCCCGTGTCACTGGCGGTCGCCGTCGGTGCCGGCCCCAACCTCGGCCAGGCAGGAGACGTCGCGGGGAAGACGACCCTGAGCCCCTGCTCGTGGGCCCCGCGCGGCAGTGACACGGAGAAGTCAACGCCCGGGCCCGCGGGATTTTAAGTGGAGGCGTATTTCTATAAATACGTCTCCCTATTTGGAAAGCGCATTTTCACCTAACTGCGGCCAAGTTTACTTTTTCTGTTTCAGAAAATGTACTCGGCCTGAAGGTGCTTTCGGTTTTAACCGCCAGGGGCTTGTCTGTGAATAAAATCTTTACAGATCGGTCCCTGGACTTCAAATGGCTATAACTTTTCATCTGAGACTCCGATCAAGGTGAATCCAATGCCCACGTCTTTGTCTCGTCGAGCCCGTCGTGTTGGTATCATTTTCACTATGTGGTCCTACTGTGGAAATGACCATTTTGCCCTTGTCCGTAAATAGCCCCTCCGAGAGAGAACTGTTTCCGGCAGTCAACCCCGCGGACTCTCCGCACCCCTTCCCGATGGTTCCTTCATCCCCAGGCAAGCCACAACTCTCATCTGCATCATTGCATTGCAATATCATAGTTTAACTAATTACTTTAATAGCAAGTATGAGTTATTTGTGAGATGAATTGGACTATGCAATGTTCGAGTTAATTCTCGGATAGGTGACTACCATGTGGAGTACCGGATTACTAGTGACTAGTAGTTTACACTCGTTGATGCTATGATGTTGAGATCACTATCTATGATTATTTTGGAGTTCATCCGGTAGTTCGTGAAGATGAGTAATAGCAGTGGCTTAAGCATACCGGTTATCGGAAGGTCAGCTATGACGGAAATATTATTTGGAGATGAGATATTTAGTCGGTTGACCTTGAGTCACCTGTCCGGACTTATCCGTGCAGCCACATTTGCTGGTATGGGACGGCCTTGACTTGGTCTGATCGCGTGCTCTTTCACCGGTACCGCCCAACAGGGAAGGTTTTGCGTGCGCGCTACCCTGGCTCGGTAGGCGGCGATAACCTTGTGAGCCCAGTTGAGTTTTGTGCCGGCGTCCCCGTTTGGGACAGTATAGTTTGGCCATGACGGTGGCAGGTGTCGCGAGGTGACAAGGGGCCACCCAAGGCTTGACTCCGAGGGAGTGCGATTGCCGGTGGTACGATGGGAGAGTCACGGGTCAGGCAGGTTTCGTTGGAGCAATGCTGGTCCACCCAAATGGGATCACGAGGTCAGTGCTCCATGGTGTGGGTAAAGTGCGCAACCTCTGCAGAGTGTAAAATCTATTCGAATAGCCGTGGCCACGGTATTGGATAGTCCGCCCAAACCTCACTAGGTGGTCAACCATAGTAGTGATGATGATGATGATGGAAGAGCTCGTCGTATGATCAGAAGTACTCGATGGATCGTGAGTATTCTGAGGGTTGTGAGACAACCCGAAAGAGAGTATGCTTGACTTGTGGTGCAGACGGAATCAGGTATATGATATGATAGCCATGGGATGGCTATGAGTTGAGTGGTCGGATGACCTCATGCTTGGGAATTGGGATTTGGCACAGGTTTGAATTGCATCCTGAGATTATTTGGAGTACAAAATTAAATATGCTTTACCTTACTGCATTTACTTCAAAAGTTATCTTGCTGGATAACCCTGCTTGTTAATTTTGACTGCGATGATGTTGTCTTGCCTTAATGCTGATGTTTGTTGTGAGCTTGCGAGTACATTCAAAGTACTCACCTGGCGTGTCATGCCAGTTTGCAGGTCATGCCATGATTGCTTGCTTGTCGAGGATCCTGAGTTTGCGACCTAGGAGACGCATTCTAGCCAGAGTCCCTGTGGAGTGGAGTCCATCACCATCATCGTTGTTCCGCTGCCGAGAGATGTTACTTCGCTGTTAGCATAGAGCTACCCCGGGCAGGCGTAGTGTCGCCGTGCCGATGTAATCCATGTACCCTTTATAACCATATCCATAGTAATAAAGAGCTGATTTGTTCTATGCCAACAGTGCCGTATTCCAGAAGACTTGTCCTTGGGCTGGAATACGGGGCATTCTGGTTTACTCTGAGCCAGGGTGCCACAGTATTTCGATGGTGCCTTCTCCCTGCAAGGTGCAGGGGCTGGCGTGCTTCTCGTGGCTCCCACTGGAGAGCACCTGAGGTACGTCGTCCAGATGCACTTTCCCCGGGAGGAGGTGACCAACAATACAGCAGAATATGAAGGGCTTCTTGCCGGGCTCAGGATTGCCACAGAATTGGGAATCAAGAAGCTGATCATTTGAGGAGATTCGCAACTGGTGGTGAGATAAGTCAACAAGGATTACCAAAGCCCATTGATGGAGGCATACGTCGAGGAAGTGAGAAGATTGGAGGAGCGCTTTGACGGGTTGCAAACAGAGCACGTATCCCGTGCGGAAAACAACATTGCTGATCACCTATCGAAGTGCGCTACGCAGAAGCTTCCTATGGAACCAGGAACTTTTGTTCTCCATCCTACTCAGCCCTCCGTATCCCCGACAACAATGGCCCGAAAGAGGAGGAAATTGGACTTCGGTAAGCCTCTCCCGGTAGAGCCTTTCAGGGCTCCCGGCAGGGGCCCTGCCTGTAACAACTCCCCTTCGATTGCCGGGCTGCACCCTCCTGCCGGACCACTGGTCCCCGCGGTCAACGGATGCGCCCCCACAAATGAGGAGGTGCCACTAGTCCTCATTGCCGAGCCTCAGGCTCCAACTTGGGCAAGGCACATAGTCCATTTCCTCCAAACCGGAGAACTTCCCGAAGAGCAAGAAGAAGCTAAAAGAGTAGCCCGGAGGGCCAGTATGTATCAGTTTGTCGATGACACTCTATAAAGAAGAAAGGCCCAACGGTGTGAAATTGAAGTGCATTTGCCGAGAAGGAGGAAAGGAACTACTGGCAGAAATACACAAAGGCATGTGTGGCTCCCACATTGGATCAAGGGCTTTGGTTGGGAAAGCATTCTGGCAAGGATTCTATTGGCCCACAGCCCTCCAAGATGCGGTTGAGCTCTTCACCAAGTGTGAAGCCTGTCAGTTCCATTCCAAAAATATCCATCTGCCTGCCCAAGCACTCCAGACAATCCCTTTGTCATGGCCATTTTCGGTCTGGGGGCTCGATATCCTCAGCCCTTTGCCCCGAGCTGCCGGGGGCTTTGAATTCTTGTTCGTTGCAATCGACAAGTTTACAAAGTGGTCGGAAGTAGATGCCGTGAGAAAGGTGACTGCTCAGTCAGCTATCAAGTTCTTGAAAGGATTGGTGTGCCGCTTCGGGGTCCCTGCCCGGATCATCACCGACAACGGCACCCAATTCACGAGCCGTGCCTTCATGCAATATGTTCATGCCCTCGGAAGCAAGATCTCATTTGCCTCTGTCGCACATCCCAGAAGCAATGGACAAGCTGAGAGGGCAAACACTGAAGTGCTGCGAGGACTCAAGACAAGAACGTTTGATAAGCTGCAGAAGCACGGCAGGCAATGGATCAATGAGCTGCCGGTGGTTCTTTGGTCGCTCAGAACGACACCAAACCGAGCTATCGGGCAGACTCCCTTCTCCCTAGTCTATGGGGCAGAAGCAGTTATCCCCACGGAACTCATTTACGGGTCACCTCGAGTGCTTGCCTATGATGAAGTAGCGCAGGAACAGCACATGCATGACGACGCCGTGCTTCTCGAGGAGAACCGTCTCCGGGCTGCTACGCGTGCTGCACGCTATCAGCAAGCCCTACGTCGCTATCATAGCCGCAGGGTTCATGCCTGGTGTTTTGAGGAAGGCGACCTTGTCCTTAGGCGCGTTCAGTCCGCCAAGGGTACAAACAAGCTGTCGCTGAAGTGGGAAGGCCCTTACCGGGTAGTACGAGTCACCAGACCTGGCACAATCCGTCTGGAGACCAAAGATGGCATTCAGTTGCAAAACTCATGGAATATTGAGCATCTCCGCAAGTTCTACCCGTCAGGCACGGCTGTCGGGCCCTGCCCGGTAGCCACCCTTTTGTACAGGCCTTGCCTCAGCTGCATGTAACCCCTTGTACAAAGCCAGGCGCAGACCCTGAGCAACAGAGAAATAAATGAAGCGCCGGGGCCCCCCGACAAGTTGCATGCATGCATAAGCATATCATAAGCATCGCATGATTCATGTAGATAGGTTGCATGGTCATGTAGATAGGTTGCATCTGGCATCATCTTCATTTGCATAAACTGCAGGCGCCTGTCGTGGACTTAGTCCTGGGAAGAGGATGCGAAGACAAGCCAGCACTGCGGTCTCCGGCAAGCCAAATAGATAAGTTCCATCTCTTATCCATACATGTTCCGTGAGTAGGACTTGTGCATATGAAAACCTCGCCGCCTCGAAAACAAAGGTGCTCCCATCTACTGACACGAACGCTGCTTCGGTCAGGATGGTCGTAGTGGCCTTTGGCTAAAAGGGGTTGGCGGGGGGCTGGTCTCTCCCAATGGGTTCTGCGCTCGGCAGGCTTAGCCTCACGGTAGCAGTCCTATGGGGTGCCGGCAAGGTAGCTTACCGGGATCTACTTGTTTACGTGAAAGTATGGAGGCGTTTCACCTCTGCATGGATGTCGTACATGCACAAGTGCCCAGCAAAGCTTATCTTTTTCATTAATATGCTGATCAACAAGTACAAATCTCACGGAACATAAACATGGATACAAGAGATTACATTATTTGAACTAAAATTTGGCAAGTGCCTACAGATTTAAGACTGAAAAAAGGTAAGTGCCCCGTAATGCCCTTTCTTGTCCCTCTCCTCCTAGGCACGGCGGTAGAAGGCGAAGAGGGCAAAAGGAGTGCCTGGGCAGAAGCCCAGCTTGACCCTGTCGGGCTCCAGGAGAGGATGCCCGGCGGCGGCAGGAGGGCGTGGACGAAGACGACGACGGAGAGCATGGCGGAGGCGACCCGTCAACCGCCACCACCAAGTCCAGCAGAACACGGTAGGGCTAACGGAGCTGCAGCCCGAGAGGAAGCCTGCCGGTGTCCAGCTGGAGGACTGCTGGAGGAGCCAGGGGGCACCGTCACCACCTCTGCACCCAACTTCCCGGCAAACCACCTTGCCGGGGAGAAAACGCAGGTGCAGATGACGGTGCTGCCGCCTGATGAAGATGGTGCGGGCGACGTTCAGCCGGAGTTGGAGTCATCGCCCTCCCGGCCGCTGCCGTCGTCATCGCCGTCACTGTCCTCCTCGTCGCTGTCGCTCGAGGAGGAGCTTTCGTCGTCGGTCGAGCTCTCCGCGCAGCACCCTAAGCGAGCTCCCGAGCGCCCAAAGACCTTGATGGAAAGCAGGCCGCTCTCCATTAATTTAAACTGGAAACATGCCCCTCCGACAAGCTATTGGCTCGAGCAAAGGTCTTCCAGCCACGGCGGAGGTACATAACATGAGGAGCAGGGAAGTCAACATCCACCCGCATGCCGCCATTCCCACAGCCCCTCATGTGCAACCTCAGCGCACGCGGCTGTTTGAGCTCCATCACCCTTGCAAATGGAGTAGGGAGGCGGAGGCGACCTGTGACACCCCGATAGTTAAGCTACAGTAAACCCGTGTTAATGATGCCAGGTCATCCTAATTAAAATTTTGCTAAACCTCACTTGCTTCAAAGTAAGTTCAAATACAAATTCAAATAACAAGTCAAATTATAGTTTCATAAAAAAGTAAATTAAAAATGTTCATTGGGTTGCAAATACTCACTAACTAATTTTCATGAATGATCCAACATCATTTGGCTCACCAATTAATCCCTAATAAAATATAAAGTGGTCCGAAAACACACAAAAAAAACAACCTTTAAAAAAAACAAATGGTTACATATTTACAAATGACCCCAAACTTTGGGTGCCTTTTTTCAAAGTATTGCATTTGATTTATGTGCCAAGTTTCAATGTGAACAAAATTCATTTACTATAAGAAATACAAAACAGTCTATAAAAAGAAAGCAAATGGACCACTATGCAGTATAGGCCCAGTGCTACAGTAGCACTGCGCAGCCCACCACCGGCCTTTCCTACTTCACGTACAGGAGGAAGGCCGAGGCACGGGCGCCATGGCACTGTGCTCGCGCGCACACGCCGTCCATGACCGGATTGCCTCGTGTAGATCATCCAAGCGCTCTTGGAGGTGTATAAGTGTTACCCCGACCTCGTTGATGAACCCTAGCCCCGAAATTCCCCTCTCCCACTCGCGCTTCTCCTCCGAACCTCGTGTCTGAGCTGTCGTCGATGCGCCGTCGCCGTCGCCGTCCAGGGACTTCCTCGTCGTCGACTCCGTCATCCCCGTGCATCCGTTCAACCGGAGCCGCACCGTACGCGTGGATCGAGCCGTCTTCCCCGCCACGGCCGCCGCTGTTCGTCGTCAGATTTGCTGCCTACCGAGCTCCCCCGACCTCCCAACCTCGTCCATGAGCACCGGGATGAGGCCCTCGACCGATTCCCCTGCTTATCCCCTTCGATCCGTCGCCGTAAACCGTCGTCCGCTACCTCCAGTGACCGCGCTCAGAGTTAGCTCCTGTGTGCGCGCTCCCGCGCCTCTGGCTGCGTCCGGCCGCGCGCGCCGCACCCAGGGCGCGCCCACCTGCAGCCACCTCCGCCCGCGCCCGGGCATGGCCTTGCTGCCGCCTGCTGCTGCTCCTCTCTGCTACCGTCGCCGCTGAACTGCTGCTGCGCCCGCTGCTTGCTAGCTGCTGTTGCTTTGACGCCGCTGCTAATTCTGGCCGCTGCATGCTGCACTGAACTGCTTGTGCCGCTGCTCTCTGCTGCTGCTTATTAGTGCTGTATCTGCTAGTTGCTGTTACTGCTGCTTCATGCTTAGGCCGCTGCTACGCTGCTCTGTTGCTGGTACTACTGCTGCCCACCACCACCGGCTGCTACTGCAACTGGCCATGGCCAAGTGTGCTGTGTGGTGTGTGTGCGTGTGTGTGTTCTGTGTGTGTGAGGCCGGCCCCATGTTCAATTAGTTTAGGCTTAATTACTAGTTAGATTAGCTACTAGCCTATGGCAGGTGGACCCCCTCCTCTAAGTATCCACTTAAAAAGAAAATGCTGAAATATGTGTGAACGACACCTGGGTCCCACTGGTCCCATTGACCAGTCAAACTGCTGACTAGGATAACCCAGTCAATGACATGCGGGTCCCCTGGGCCCTTTGACTAGTCAACGGTCTCAGTTGACTGCTGACTAGGCAGTCAACTGGACCCCACCTGTCACCCACTAAAGCCACTGCTGTGTACACTTAGCAATTAATTATTAAATTATTTTTGAATTAAAATAATTCCAGAAAATGTTTTAAACTTTGAAAATTCATAGAAATTAAACCGTAGCCCAGAACGAAAAACTTTGTACATGAAAGTTGCTCAGAACGACAAGACGAATTTGATCGTGTCGTCTGCTTTCATGTCGGAACCCCCTACGTAGGAGAACCCGTAACTTTTAGCCTGTTTCCGGTAGATGAATAGTGCACATATACCGATTAATAAATCCAACTTAAATCCTAAAATAACTAATATGACTTAGACATGCTTTTAGGCAGCCCTGCACTGCACGTTAGCATAGCAAGCTCTGTGTTACATATGTTTGCTGTGTATTTATCTGTTTCCTCCCCCTCTTCCCTCTCGATAGACCCCGACACCGACGTAGTCCCTGAGACCGATGTAGCTCCGGAGATCGACTACGCCTCTGACGACCTTGCCTTTGCTGCCGAGCAACCAGGCAAGCCCCCCCTTTGATCATCCCGATATCGCCCATTCTATTTTCTCATGCTTGCATTAGATTTTGCTACTGTAATTGATTGCTCCTATTCTGTTGCATAGCCTGTTTTTGTAACTACTGTTGATACCTGCCTGGTATCCAAACTGCTTAGTATAGGCTGGTTAGTGACCCATCAGAGACCTCACTTTGACCCAACTGCCCCACTGGATTATCAGAAGACCCGATCAACGGGATCGAAGACATGCCCCGGCACCGCACATCACCCCCTTAGTTGTGCGACACTACTGGGTTACTATGGAGTGCCGAGAGTGATACCTCGTTAGCACTTCTGATGGTAACCATGTAGGTTAGTTCATCGGTTGTGGTCATCGAGGGTGATTCCTCTTTCACCACTCCCGATAACGACGCTGTCGTGCAACACCTCAAGTGTGAACCCATCGAGGGTGATTCCTCCGAGTTCACCTTGACAGTTACGTCGAGTAGGAATCCAACGAGGGTGATACCTCGGATTCCCCAGATGTTATGGACACACAGATACTTGGGCTTTACAACTGTTACTTGAAAGGCGGGTCGACCCTGAGGGGTACCCGCGAGTGATGTGAACATGGGTTAACCTGGAGGTTACCCGAGAGATGAACACGAGGCGTGGCCGGGCATTCTTAGCTCTTGCCACAAGTCCTCGAGACGGGGCGACGGGGTCACATCGATCATGAGTCTCTGCTCGTTTCCGCAAGCCCCTAATCCACTAACGATTTGGATATTTGATCTGAGCAGGCCTCTGGCCTGATAGCACTAACCATCACGTGGGAACAGTTATGGGCACTCTGCATCGTAGCATCAGCCGAAAGCTCTGTCAGACGTCCAGTTTCGCATCGCGGCACGGACGGACCGGCGCCATCCAGGCAGAGGTGGTGCCTGCTTCACCATGTGCGCAACGACCCGGAGGGCGAGGGGCGATGGCCCAAGACCCCCTTGCGCTTAGGATGTAGACCGACGGGGACCTCTCTATTGAGCTGTAGGTAGGGTTGTGGTGTATCATTTGACCGAGGCCGAGCATGACCCAGGAAAGTGTGTCCGGCCGGAGTTAAGCGAGCGTGGTGGGTAAGTTGGTGCACCCCTGCAGGGAAGAAAACATCTATCGATAGCCTGTCCTACGGTAACGGACACTCGGAGTTGTATCCCGATCGGTACAACTAGAACTAGACACTTGAGATGATAACTGGATAGTATGGCTCTCGGATTGCTTTCTCGCAGGGAGTCGAGGAAGGATCTCTGGGCAAGGTTGATAACACTACTACTACTTTACATTATGCTAATCTGCACTCTTCTAATGCTGCAAGACCGCTGAAGATGCTGAAGTTGCTAGTCTTCGATATGACTAGGCTTTCCTTTCTAATCTAGCATTTCTGCAGCCCAGTCCACATATACAGCCTCCCTTTGATAATGTTGCATATGTAGTGTAGATCCTTGCTTGCTGAGTACTTCGGATGAGTACTCACGGTTGCTTTGCTTTCTTTTTCTCCCATATCCGTTTGTCGCAACCAGATGACGGAGCCCCTGAGTCAGCTGCCCCCGCTGACGACTACTACTACTACCCTTCTGGCAAGTACTACTACAAGGAGGCGACTGACGACCAGGAGTAGGTTTGGAGGGTCCCAGGTAGGAGGCCTGTGCCTTTCGGTCGTAGTGTTTTTCTTTTGCCCCGCCTTCTTAAAGGCCTATCTGTGTTTTCTTTTATATCTGTACTCAGATATCTGATGCTTCCACTGATGCTTGTACGCGAGCTTATGTATTCGAGCCCTCTGGCTTGTAATATAAAACTTGTATGACTTTATTGATGTTTTAGAGTTGTGTTGTGATATCTTAAAGTGAGTCCTTAGGCTTGATCGTGTGCATTTGCGTGTATGGTTAGTGCACGATTAAGCCGGGGTCGTCACATGTTGGTATCAGAGCCGACTGCCTGTAGGAACCCCCTTTCCAACTCCTTGGCCGAAGTTGAGTCTATTGGTCGAAAACTGTTTAACTAACTTAGCTGTGTGGCTTACGGGCCCACGTCGCCATTGGGTGGTATTAGGATCTTTTATTCCTTGTCTATACTCTGGGGCTCTGATATCTCTTCCTTTCGGGTTAAATTTTTACTAATTCTGACTTTAGGTTCTCATACCCACTTCCTCCCGGAGAGCCCTGACATTATCGATGACCGCTTGCTTCGCCAGAAGATTCTGCGGATACTCCTTGATGTTTCTCGAGACCCTGTGCCCACTGCCTTGCAGTTCGTGACCACTGGTAATCCCCGTGAATAACATCCTTGCTGCTTTTACCTTCATCCCCCGCTGCTCCTGTTGTTACAAGATACCCCTAGTACTCTCCGTTGTTCCGAGAATCCTTTGTGCCTTCTGCTTTGCAGCTTCTTTTTGCACTGCGGATAATTCACTTAACTGGGGATTCGTTCATCCCCAGTTGTTAATGTGTTTCTTAAAATACTTCGTAATGCTATCCGTTCTTTCGAGAACCCTATGCAATCTATTGCTTTGGAAAGTCTTGCTTGCCTACATTATGGTTAATTCCACATATCTAGCAATATTCATTAACCTCCTTTGCCTCTATCATTTTGAGCTCCTTGATTCATTGTGTTGCGAATTCTCGCAATCATCAGTCAAACCCTGAAATTTATCTTCCTGCTGAGACGTCATTATGGACCTGAGCGGGTTCTCGGGCAATCAAGTTGCAAATGATTGTCCATCTAGTTCTATTCTACTTACCCATCTTTTGATCCGAGCGTCTCCTTCTGATCCTTTGCTTTGGAAATCGTAAACCCTTTATAATTAAACACCGAATTATTCAGTTGCTTCTACAATCCGATGCCTTTGCATTCTTCTTCTATTTGAGTACCGATACTCACATCAGATCCTTTGTCGACCAACTGATCTTTTGTTGGGTTATTATCCGACAAAGTCTTTCATATTCAATAATCTTGCGAGTCCCTTTCCCGGATACATAACGCCCTTGGTAAATGGTATCCTCTGTTTTGTCAACCTTGCTCTGCTTCCGAGCTTGAGTTCATTACTCCTGCAGTTTGAGGTATATGTTTCAAAGATGCCCCGATGGGTTGAACATACGCCTTCCCTAATCCGTGTGAATTGAAAGTTATGCGGAATATATCTACTCGTGTTCCGTCGGATAAATTTTCAACTCTACAACTTCTTCAAAGACAAGAAGTGAATGAAACGTTATGCATTGAAGAAGTGGGAGTCGACCTTGAACCTTTGTGTTCATGCCCATGGACCCGATGTAGAACTCATCATGGAAGCTGCTCGTAAAAATAATTATTTCCTTGGTACAAGTTCATCTTGTATCTATGAATTGATCCTTTACAATCGTGGTTCCGACCATATTTTCCTCCTCGATTCCATTTCCCGAATAAGTTAAAATACTAATCCTCTGCAAATCATTTCCCCCGTCCAACCTCTACTCCGATTTACCTTCCGGTATTACCCCTAGTACTTGTTACTGGGAAGTTTAATACCCCATCACATCATTCCTAGCCTGATCGGCTATATCTTTATCATGCCAACTTTTAACTGTGCTACCTGGTCCTTTTGCCCGGAGCAACTTCCGACGATGAGATAACCTTACGTCGATCTTCCTCATCTTATCATTTCACCTCGGACAACAAGCTTGATTCCAAGTTTGTGTCATATCCGTGGTTCCAAAAACTTTTGGCTCCATCATTCCTTTTGCTTGATGATCGATGATCGATTACATCTTCATGAAACCTCTCGACATATGTGTCATGATCATCACCAATATTCTAAGCTCTTCCAGGATATCAATCGAATTCATGTTGAGAAGTACCATCCTTGTCCCTCGATGATTTGTGATATCACCAACAACACTCTTGTCTTCTTCCCAACACATGTTTGATCATGTCTTGGTTATACTTTGAGCTCCTTGCCATTCTTGCAATTGTTCCTTGAGTATTTCTTGTGATCTTCAACTCCAACCTTTACTTGAAACACCTTATCATTGCTACCTCGAAGCATAACTGTGGTATACCGAATATCCACAAGAACATTGGGAGCGCAATGCCAAATGTTTCTTGATCTATTATCCGAACACCGTTGTACGGGTAACATCTTGGTTTTTCTCTCGCCCCTCTATCTAAATGATTTTGGTACCTGCTGTACTGCCAGGTATATCATGTTCTGCTTTTCCTTGGAAAGGATATACTCCTAATTATTGTGTGTAGACACATTTTTTCCTTTTCATTGGTCTGTTTAATCCGATAATTTCATTTTCCTTTCCATTGGTTTGTTTAACTTTTCTTGTGATCTATATGATATAAGCAGAAATAATTCCCTGCTTATAAAACACCCCGCTGTACAACTCTGTCAGTAAGACCTTGCTACTACTGTTAATGACATTTCGGTATTACCGATGGAAAAGAATTTTGCCTATTGGTCCGCCTCGTTCTTACGAGCAGGAAAATGGTTCTCTTCGTCCCTCGCGCTTGGTACCGATGTTGTTACCGACATAACTGACAGACTATCCTCTGACATACCTTATTGTCGTGACCGGTAAGATGACACCATTCTCCCTACTCTTGATCGACACGCCCCCACAGTTCCACATGATCGGCACCTGACTCTCCTGTACATCCTTGATTCCGAAGTATCTTATGCCCTTGGTTTTGTGTGTTATCATGAGCCACCCTCCGAGAGATGATCTATTCCCGATGCTCTGAACCCCCTTCTCACACTCTGTTCAGGTATCAATCGTTTGTCCATTGGCTTGAAAATTCTTATTGTACCTTCATACTTTGCTCTCGATGTTTCCTTAAGTTTCAACTCGAGTGATACTTCTGCCACATTCCCTGAATTGTTTACCAGATAATTAACCCTATAAGGGTCAGTTCTCCCGAAGTTACTATTTACTTCCCCACTTAAATCTTGGGACGAGATTTCTTGTAGTGGAGGAGATTTGTGACACCCCGATAGTTAAGCTACAGTAAACCCGTGTTAATGATGCCAGGTCATCGTAATTAAAATTTTGCTAAACCTCACTTGCTTCAAAGTAAGTTCAAATACAAATTCAAATAACAAGTCAAATTATAGTTTCATCAAAAAGTAAATTAAAAATGTTCATTGGGTTGCAAATATTCACTAACTAATTTTCATGAATGATCCAACATCATTTGGCTCACCAATTAATCCCTAATAAAATATAAAGTGGTCCGAAAACACAAAAAATAAATAACCTATAAAAAAAACAAATGGATATATATTTACAAATGACCCCAAACTTTGGGTGCCTTTTTTCAAAGTATTGCATTTGATTTATGTGCCAAGTTTCAATGTGAACAAAATTCATTTACTATAAGAAATACAAAACAGTCTATAAAAAGAAAGCAAATGGACCACTATGCAGTATAGGCCCAGTGCTACAGTAGCACTGCGCAGCCCACCACCGGCCTTTCCTACTTCACGTACAGGAGGAAGGCCGAGGCACGGGCGCCATGACACTGTGCTCGCGCGCACACGCCGTCCACGACCGGATTGCCTCGTGTAGATCATCCAAGCGCTCCTGGAGGTGTATAAGTGTTACCCCGACCTCGTTGATGAACCCTAGCCCCGAAATTCCCCTCTCTCACTCGCGCTTCTCCTCCGTCCCCGCGGCCACTGGCCTCCCCGGCGACCGGGAGGTCGTCCAGGGACTTCCTCGTCGTCGACTCCGTCATCCCCGTGCATCCGTTCAACCGGAGCCGCACCGTACGCGTGGATCGAGCCGTCTTCCCCACCACGGCCGCCGCTGTTCATCGTCAGATTTGCTGCCTCCCGAGCTCCCCCGACCTCCCAACCTCGTCCACGAGCACCGGGGTGAGGCCCTCGACCGATTCCCCTGCTTATCCCCTTCAATCCGTCGGCGTAAACCGTCGTCCGCTACCTCCAGTGACCGTGCCCAGAGTTAGCTCCTGTGTGTGCGCTCCCGCACCTCTGGCTGCGTCCGGCCGCGTGAGCCGCACCCAGGGCGCGCCCACCTACAGCCACCTCCGCCCACGCCCGCGCATGGCCTCGCTGCCGCCTGCTGCTGCTCCTCTCTGCTGCCGTCGCCGCTGAACTGCTGCTGCGCCCGATGCTTGCTAGCTGCTGTTGCTTTGACACCGCCGCTAATTCTGGCCGCTGCATGCTGCGCTGAACTACTTGTGCCGCTGCTCTCTGCTGCTGCTTATTACTGCTGTATCTGCTAGTTGCTGTTACTGCCGCTTCGTGCTTAGGCTGCTGCTATGCTGCTCTGTTGCTGGTACTACTGCTGCCCACCACCATCGGCTGCTGCTGCTACTGGCCATGGCCAAGTGTGCTGTGTGGTGTGTGTGCGTGTGTGTGTTCTGTGTGTGTGAGGCCGGCCCCATGTTCAATTAGTTTAGGGTTAATTACTAGTTAGATTAGCTACTAGCCTATGGCAGGTGGACCCCCTACTCTAAATATCCACTTAAAAAGAAAATGCTAAAATATGTGTGAACGACACCTGGGTCCCACTGGTCCCATTGATCAGTCAAACTGCTGACTGGGATAACCCAGTCAATGACATGCGGGTCCCCTGGGCCCTTTGACTAGTCAACGGTCTCAGTTGACTGCTGACTAGGCAGTCAACTGGACCCCACCTGTCAGCCACTAAAGCCACTGCTGTGTACACTTAGCAATTAATTATTAAATTATTTTTGAACTAAAATAATTCCAGAGAATGTTTTAAACTTTACAAATTCATAGAAATTAAACCGTAGCTCAGATCGAAAAACTTTGTACATGAAAGTCGCTCAGAGCGACAAGACGAATATGATCGTGTTGTCTGCTTTCATGTTGGAACCCCCTACATAGGAGAACCCGTAACTTATAGCCTGTTTCCGGTAGATGAATAGTGCACATATACTGGTTAATAAATCCAACTTAAATCCTAAAATAACTAATATGACTTAGACATGCTTTTAGGCAGCGCTGCACTGCACGTTAGCATAACAAGCTCTGTGTTATATATGTTTGCCGTGTATTAATCTGTTTACTCCCCCTCTTCCCTCTCGATAGACCCTGACACCGACGTAGTCCCTGAGACCGACGTAGCTCCGGAGATTGACTATGCCTCTGACGACCCTTCCTTTGCCGCCGAGCAACCAGGCAAGCCCCCCCTTTGATCATCCCGATATCGCCCATTCTATTTTCTAATGCTTGCATTAGATTTTGCTACTGTAATTGATTGCTCCTATTCTGTTGCATAGCCTGTTTTTGTAACTACTATTGATACCTACCTGATATCCAAACTGCTTAGTATAGGCTGGTTAGTGACCCATCAGAGACCTCACTTTGACCCAACTGCCCCGCTGGATTATCAGAAGACCCGATCAACGGGATCGAAGACAGGCCCCGGCACCGCATATCACCCCCTTAGTTGTACGACACTACTGGGTTACTATCGAGTGCCGAGGGTGATACCTCGTTAGCACTTCTGATGTTAACCATGTAGGTTAGTTCATCGGTTGTGGTCATCGAGGATGATTCCTCTTTCACCACTCCTGATAACGACGCTGTCGTGCAACACCTCAAGTGTGAACCCATCGAGGGTGGTTCCTCCGAGTTCACCTTGACAGTTACATCGAGTAGGAATCCAACGAGGGTGATACCTCGGATTCCCCAAATGTTATGGACACACAGATACTTGGGCTTTACAACTGTTACTTGAAAGGCGGGTCGACCCTGAGGGATACCCGCGAGAGATGTGAACACGGGTTAACGTGGAGGTTACCTGAGAGATGAACATGAGGCGTGGCCGGGCATTCTTAGCTCTTGTCACAAGTCCTCGAGACGGGGCGACGGGGTCAGATCGATCGTGAGTCTCTGCTCGTTTCCGCAAGCCCCTAATCCACTAACGATTTGGATATTTGATTCGAGCAGGCCTCTGGCCTGATAGCACTAACCATCACGTGGGAACAGTTATGGGCACTCTGCATCGTAGCATCAGCCGAAAGTTCTGTCAGACGTCCAGTTCAGCATCGCGGCATGGACGGACCGGCGCCATCCAGGCAGAGGTGGTGCCTGGCTTCACCATGTGCGCAACGACCCGGAGGGCGAGGGGCGATGGCCCAAGACCCCCTTGCGCTTAGCATGTAGACCGACGGGGACCTCTCTGCTGAGCTGTAGGTAGGGTTGCGGTGTATCGTTTGACCGAGGCCGGGCATGACCCAGGAAAGTGTGTCCGGCCGGAGTTAAGCGAGCGTGGTGGGTAAGTTGGTGCACCCCTGCAGGGAAGAAAACATCTATCGATAGCCTGTCCTACGGTAACGGACACTCGGAGTTATATCCCGATCGGTACAACTAGAACTGGATACTTGAGATGATAACTGGATAGTATGGCTCTGGGATTTCTTTCTCGCAGGGAGTCGTGGAAGGATCTCTGGGCGAGGTTGAGAACACTACTACTACTTTACATTATGCTAATCTGCACTCTTCTAATGCTGCAAGACCGCTGAAGATGCTAGTCTTCGATAGGACTAGGCTTTCCTTTCTAATCTGGCATTTCTGCAGCCCAGTCCACATATACAGCCTCCCTTTGATAATGTTGCATATGTAGTGTAGATCCTAGCTTGCTGAGTACTCACGGTTGCTTTGCTTTCTTTTTCTCCCATATCCATTTGTCGCAACCAGATGATGGAGCCCCTGAGTCAGCTGGCCCCGCCGACAGCTACTACTACTACCCTTCTGGCAAGTACTACTACGAGGAGCCAACTGACGACCAGGAGTAGGTTCGGAGGGTCCCAGGCAGGAAGCCTGCGCCTTTCGATCGTAGTGTTTTTCTTTTGCCCCGCCTTCTTAAAGGCCTATCTGTGTTTTCTTTTATATCTGTACTCAGATATCTGATGCTTCTGCTGACGCTTGTACGCGAGCTTATGTATTCGAGCCCTCGAGGCCCCTGGCTTGTAATATAAAGCTTGTATGACTTTATTTATGTTTTAGAGTTGTGTTGTGATATCTTCAAGTGATTCCTTAGGCTTGATCGTGTGCATTTGCGTGTATGGTTAGTGCACGATTAAGCCGGGGTCATCACACGAACGCGCGGAGGCTTATACAGCCTGATGACGAACTCCAAGGGTTTATCTCCGACGTGGCCTTCCATCGGGGGAGGAGCGTCCGATGCGGTGGCAATTGAGGAGCCGCCCCGGCCTCCTCAGCCGCGCACACCGCGACGACCTCGGCCACGCCCCCTTCCGCCTCCTCTTGCAGCAGGTTTAGCCCCCGCATCATCAAGAGGAGGGGGAGACGCTGTCGAGCAGAAGTTCTCGTCACCACCACCAGAGTACCACCACGCCCTCGCCCCCTCACCATGGCAAGTAAGGGAAGCTTTGAAAGGGAGAAGGAAGGTGTGTGAGAAAATGCACTACTCCTACCCCCCTTTTTATAGGAGAACAAGGCAGGGGGCTGGCCTCTCGCCCAACTGGCGACCGCCCTGCTCCTCCAATGCGGTTCCCTTGCGCCACCAACGGCTCGGGGAATCAGAGCCGCCCCTCTACACCACTCAGCGACGCTTGGCTTTCTGCCATGGCGCCTGTTCCCGCGCCCTGAGCATCCACCACGTACCCTACGCAATGCATGCAGTACACGTGGCAGAGGCGCCCCGGGGCAGGAGGCAAGAGGGATGGAAGTTTCCTACCCCATGATCGTGGGGCGTGGGCTGCCTGCAGATCGTGGTTCAGTTTGTCCCCTAAGCGTTTTTGCACGACGCGCGGGAAAACCGGAAACTGACCCGAGCTCCGGTTAATGAAGAAGCAAAGAAGATCTCAAAGGGCCTGCCAGGGCTGGCGGAGGCAAGCCACTCCACCGCTCCACCTCACAAGCAATGCAAGTCAGTAATCAAAGTGGTGTCGAGCTCCAAGGTGACTAAGTGGCTGCTTTCTGCCACATGACAGCCACTTCCTACAGCAAACACCTCCATATGACACCCGTCCTGAGACGTGTCAAGCGAGCAGGCACGAAGCTGGCAAAACAGCCCGGCAGGGCCTGGCGGGCGAGCTGTGATGTGACACTGAGCGGCGCATTTAATGCGCTCTGTCAGCCTGTAGAGTTAGATATGATAGCACTGTTAGCTATCTAATCAGTACACAAAGACTGATTTACCACTGTGGTGACCCCTTGATCTATAAAAGGAGGCCCATGGCGAACGTAGAAAGGGTTGGACCCTCGCATATCCATATGCGCGTAGCCACTCTCGCCCCCAGAGCAACCTTGCCGGGCAAGTGTGCTGTGTCCACCACCATTATCCACCATCAATCCACCAAAGCAGGAGTAGGGTTTTAGGCCTCACGGCGGCCTGAACCTGGGTAAAGACTGTCCGTGTGATCTCTGCCGTGCTGCGCGGCGCTTCTCCGCTCTTTGTGCAATGTGCCCATCCCCCCGCCGAACCAAAAGGGGCTCATGGTCCCATAGGTGGCCGTGGTTTCCCACGACACGCCCCCCTTCCTTCTTGAGCGCGCAGGGGGGGGAGGGGAGGCAGGAGGGGGTGGCGCCCCCCTTTCCTTCCTCTTAGGTGGAGGGAAGGCAGGAGGGGCCATGGTTTTCTGAACTTGCTTTGTTTAGTGGTGTTTCTGTGTTATCTAACCCTGTTTTCTCAGAGACATCTCTTCCAAAGCCAGCTCAAGATCACAAGGTAAGTATATGCATCACACTCATGTGCATGATGATCTCTTACTGATGTACATATTGTTTGCAAGAAGGACTCATGAACATGAAGGTACATTCCCTGTATCTACATCATTTGCTCTGATGCACATAGCCAAGATACATGTAACTCATTGCTTTCTCTGACATGCTTATGCATTCACATGCTCTCATATTCTATCTTTGCATGATTGCATACATGTAGGGGGAGCCTATGCATGTTACATGTCCTTCCAAAGCTTTACTTGTTACCTTTCATATCCTTATCTAAAGCTTTGATGTATGTTGTCATCAATTACCAAAAAGGGGGAGATTGAAAGCACAAGTGCTCCGTGGGTGATTTTGGTAATTAATGTCAACATATCTTTTGTTGGACTAATATTTTCATCTAGTATATTTCAGGAAGTTCAACAATGGCGTGGCATGGACAAGAGGATGTGGAACCCCTTCAAAATGCTAAGGACAAAGATTGGCACAAGCTCATGACTCTACATTTCTATTTTAGTGATCCAAGATCACATTGAGTCCATAGGAAAAGCCAATACTATTAAAAGGGGATGAGGTGTTGCTTAATGGTCTACTTGCTCAAAGTGCTTAGTGATATGCTCCAAAGCCCTCAACCACTTTCTCAATTCCAAATATGTCCTAAACCTAAAGTCAAACTCGGCCCCACTGATTTGATCTATCCGGCGCCACCGAGTTCCTTTGACATAGCCACTGCCAGAAACCCTAATCAGTTCGGTCTCACCGATAGGGATTTCGGTCTCACCGAGATGGGATTGCAAACTCTCTATTTCCCTTCGTAACATTTCGGTCTCACCGAAATGAGCGATCGGTCCCATCGAGTTCGCAATGCAAACTCTCTGTTTCCCTTTCGTAACGTTTCGGTCTTACCGAAAGGAGCGATCGGTCCCACCGAGTTTGCCTGACCAACTCTCTGTTTGCTCATTGCTGAAATCGGTCTCACCGAGTTCATGCAATCGGTCACACCGAGATGAGGTTTTGCCCTAACCCTAGCACATCGGTCCCACCAAGTTGATCATATCGGTCCCACCGAGATTCCTAACGTTCACATTTTGAATTGAATCGGTCTCACTGAGTTCTTCCATTCGGTCTGACCGAGTTGAGTCAAATGTGTGTAACGGTTGGATTTTGTGTGGAGGCTATATATACCCCTCCACCCCCTTCTCTATTCAAGAGAAAGCCATTAGAATGAGCCTACACTTCCACTACTCATTTTCTGAGAGAGAACCACCTACTCATGTGTGGAGATTAAGACATTCCATTCCTACCACAAGAATCTTGATCTCTAGCCTTCCCCAAGTTGCTTTCCACTCAAATCATCTTTCCACCATATCCAAATCTGTCAGAGAGAGTTGAGTGTTGGGGAGACTATCATTTGAAGCACAAGAGCAAGGAGTTCATCATCAACACACCATTTATTACCTTTTGGAGAGTGGTGTCTCCTAGATTGGTTAGGTGTCACTTGGGAGCCTCCAACAAGATTGTGGAGTTGAACCAAGGAGTTTGTAAGGGCAAGGAGATTGCCTACTTCGTGAAGATCTACCCGAGTGAGGCAAGTCCTTCATGGGCGATGGCCATGGTGGGATAGACAAGGTTGCTTCTTCGTGGACCCTTCGTGGGTGGAGTCCTCCGTGGACTCGCGCAACCGTTACCCTTCGTGGGTTGAAGTCTCCATCAACGTGGATGTACGATAGCACCACCTATCAGAACCACGCCAAAAATCTCCGTGTCTTCATTGCATTTGCACACTCCAATCCCATCCCTTTACTTTCTTGCAAATTGCATGCTTTACTCTTTCCGCTGCTCATACTCTTGTCATGCTTGCTTGAAATGTATTGTGAATGCTTAAACTTGCGCTAAAACTCCACCTCAACTTGAAGAACTTAAAAACTGCTACTTTTGCTTGTTGAGGGTCTAATCACCCCCCTCTAGACCCCTCTTCTCGATCCTTTCATCCGACCATTCCGGAGCTCCTCGTCATGTCCGTGATCTCATCTGGGACTCCGAACAACATTTGGTCACCAATTCACATAACTCATATAATACTATATCGTCAACAAACAATAAGCGTGCGGACCCTACGGGTTCGAGAATGATGTAGACATGACTGAGACGCCTCTCTGGTCAATAACCAATAGCGGAACCTGGATGCACATATTGATTCCTACATATTCTACAAAGATCTTTATCGGTCGAACCTTTTTGACAACATACATAATTCCCTTTGTCTGTCGGTATGTTACTTGCCCGAGATTCGATCGTCGGCATCTTCATACCTAGTTCAATCTCGTTACCGGCAAGTCTCTTTACTCGTTCCATAATACATCATCTCGTAACTAACTCCTTAGTCACTTTTCTTGCAAGCTTCTTGTGATGTGTATTACCGAGTGGGCCCAGAGATACCTCTCCGATATACGGAGTGACAAATCCCAATCTCGATCCATGCCAACTAAACAGACACCTTCAGAGATACCTGTAGAGCATCTTTATGATCACCCAGTTACGTTGTGATGTTTGATAGCACACAAGGTATTCCTCCGGTATCCGGGAGTTTCATGATCTCATAGTCGAAGGAATATGTATTTGACATTAAGAAAGCAGTAGCTATAAACTGAACAATCATATGCTAAGCTAACGGATGGGTCTTGTCCATCACATCATTCTCCTAATGATGTGATCCCGTTATCAAGTGACAACACATGTCCATGTTTAGGAAACCTTAACCATCTTTGATCAATGAGCTAGTCTAGTAGAGGCTTACTAGGGACACAATATTTGTTTATGTATGCACACATGTATTTAAGTTTCCGATCAATACAATTCTAGCTTGAATAATAAACCTTTATCATGAACAAGGAAATATAATAATAACAACTTTATTATTGCCTCTAGGGCATATTCATTAGGGAGAGCATATCCATTTGAATATACATTCCTCAAACCAACCATCTTAGGTTAACAAATATACTAGATCATGATGAATGAAGATAGGTAGACCAGACACAAGGAAGCACCAACACTACTTGGAAAATGCTTATAAATAGAAGTTTAGCAGTAGCGTTTGTTTGGGCCCCCACGCTACTGGTAATTTGCAGTAGTGCTGGGTACAAAGCGCGCTACTGGCATGGCTTAGCCGTAGCGTTTGTTAGCACGGGCCGCGTTGCTGTTACGTGGGCCACAGGGCCAAAATGGAAGCCCACTTAGCTGTAGTGTGGTCTGTCCACCGGCGCTACAGCTAGTGGGCTTAGCAGTAGCGCCGGCCCGTACGCCGCGCTACTACTACACCAAAAGAAAACCCCACGCGCCCCCCCGCACCCTCACTTCGTTCGATCCCCTCTGCCCGACGCCGCCGCGGTTAGGGTTCCGCCCGACGCAACCACGCGCGCCACCTCCCGCTGCCACAGGTAATGCTCCTCCCCCCTCTCTCCGCCCTGATCTATCGCTGCCCGTGCGCTCTCACCGGCCGCCTAACCACTCCCCCTGCTGCCCCACTATCCCGGCCGCCCCCCAACTCCGCCGCCGCCCCCACTCCGGACGGCTCGGGTCCTCACTGTCCTCACTGTCTGATGATGAGAGATACGTTGAGAGCCCTGCTGCTCTAGTGTAGTATAGTGTAGGCTACCGATGCTCACATTAGTTGGAGAGGAACCCTAACCACGGAAGACAACAACAAGGCCAATGGTTTAGAAGTTTGTTGACCGATCCAAGTTTTTAGGGATTATAGCTAGCTATTCTCACCAGAATACTACAAATTTTAGCTAGCTACTCTCAACGGCTCCTCCTACTGATGCTCTGCTTTGGTTGTGGTTTTTGTGTTCCTCACAGTAGTTGTTTTTTGATGCTATATTGAAGTTGGTGTACCACTGTTTTTTGATTGGGTTAATTCTAGCATCTCTAGATCCTAGTGTTAGTATCACATATAAACCTGAATATATTCAGTTTGGCTTGGGTTGAGATATCTTGTGGTTCAGTTTAGGTTAGGTGGCACAACACATTTGTGTGGTTTGGTCTGGTTTAGTTTTCTTAAATTTGTCATGTGGGTTCAGGTTGGGTATGTTTAAGTTCCCAAACCATTGCCAGATTTAATCACATAGGATCCTCGATCATGGAATCTGTTGCTAACCTCATATCATCTTATATGTTACTAGATCTTAGGATTATAATTGTCCATCATATGGCAGTTCATGTTATATGTAATGTCCTCACACTGCAGAATCTAATAAGTTTTGAAATTTTGTTTTGTTTTTTTATATGCACAAGATAAAAAACAAAGATTGAAAACAGTAGCATGGCAGTTCTTGTTATATGTAATGTCTCACACTGCAGTTCTCGTTAGCCTTTGTGACTAGATATTTCTGTCGCTTGTATGACCTGTTGCAACTTGCAAGTGTTGACGGTTTTTATGTAAATATAAAAGCTGGACGGAAGCATGTGCATGCTGTTAATTTTAGTTACTAAACCTGAATATTCTGTTTTCCGATTAAGATCGATGCATTGAGAACTTTATGTTACTGTTTTTCTTTCCTGTGAAGTGGATCGTTCATCCTTGCTCATATTGCTTAGGAAAATGGCGCCACCACCACCATCACCATGTCGACTGTGCAAGTCAAGGTGTGCCAGTAAACTTGTAACAACTATTTTGTTTTTAGTGTTATTGGCATTAATGCATTGTGTATATATCATTTTGCTTTTTTTACATAGATCCTCCCATGCAATGTGTGGTTGAAATTCAACAAGTTGACCGGAGACACTGTGACCTTTGAGGCTCCGGGGGGCCCCTACACTATGGAGGTTGAGAAAGGACGAAATATGTCACAGATTGGAGGAGCTGGATGGGTCCGTTTCCTCGCCCACATGGGTATCACTGGTGGTGAGTTGATCAGCTTCTCCTTCAGAGCAGAAAGACCCAAGCTAGCTGTCATTTATGTCAACACGGAGGAAGATGATGAGGACCCACTTGATGAAGCCATCTATGCTCAAAGATTGAGGCTGAGCGAGGAGGAGGTGTCCAACCTATGGGACATAATTCCGCCACGTGCTGACTTTGTCGGGGTGCCATTCGTGACCCGCCTGACAAGTACCATGGTTGATCGGCATGTCATGGTATGTTATACTTACTGTAGTAATTTGATGATATGCTTTATTGTTATACTTACAAATGCAACTTATCCGATGATATGCTTAGTGAATCCGATGATATGCTTAGTGTAGAGTCCAATGATATGTTGTGTGGAAGCTAGCCGATGATATGCTTTAGTGTAGAGTCCAATGATATATATGCTTAGTGTAGAATCCGATCGATGCATGATATGCTTTAGTGTAGCTAGAGTCCAATGATATGTATGCTTAATTAGTGTAGAATCCAAGGAACCTGTTAATAGTGTAGATAATCCATACTTATTAGTAGAATTCATGCTTAGTAGAAATGTAGTACTGTGTCTTTTGATAGTGTAGAAATCTATACTTAGTAGAAATATATTTGCAAGAGTATGTGCAAGGCTACTTATTAATTGATATGTTTTTCTTATTCAGAAATTGCCAAAGAGCCTATCTGTGAGTTGTGGTATCGAGCCTGATGAAGAAGGCTCAGCTGGAATACGCCTTACCGCAAGGGGCTCTGTCACCACATGTGCGTACGGCGTGGACACGGACGGTCGCACACACTTAAGCTCGGTTGGGTGGAAGAGCTTCCTTGTTGGCAAGAATCTTCATGTTGGACATGCCATCCTAATTACTATCAGGAACACCCACCGCCAAGGCTTGAGGATGATGATCGTCATCGATATCATCTAGAACTATATATGTGTGTGGCTGTATGACTACCTAGTAGACTGCTATATATGTGTGTGGCTCTATGACTACCTAGTAGACTCCTTATCAACTATTATTATATGCTACTGTATGAACCTTATATGTGTGTGAGGATGCATGACTATATATATATGAGTACCTATAATGTTTAATGATATTGTATGACTACTGTATGACTATATATGAGTATCTAGTATTCTGGTTAATGATATTGTTATCTGGTATATGTGAAATTGCAGTTTATTGAAACGGGTACTGTTCTACAACAATAGAAAACGGAAAAAAATGTTGAAAGATACAGCAGCAGCGCGGGGATAGGAAAAGCGCTACAACTACTTAATAGTAGTGCGTGACAGAAGAGCGCTACTGATACAGTTACTAGTAGTAGCGCTGGGTTAGACCGCGCTACTACTACCAGTTCGCTGTAGCGCCGTAGTAGTAGTGCGGCTACCCGCGCTACTGATAGCATTAAAACCTGCGCCACTACTAGGGGTTTCCCTAGTTGTGCAACCTTATCAATCAGATCCTTGATCAAATGTGTCCAAAGGTCTGAGTAGTTGCAAACATTCCTATTTGTAGTAGACAGGAGTGCACTAAGTTCTTCAACACATTCATTTTAGCCATTTAGGGAAATCCGCATTTTCCAAAGGATGGAGAGGAGAAATTCGGTCCAAATAGAGTCGTCGAAGTGAGATTATGTTGTTGTAGTCCACGGGTCTTGAAAGTGTGGGGTAGTGGCGATGCCGAGTTGAGTCGAGATTATCATTAAGCTCGGGCAGCTGATGAAGAGATGGTCCGTGTCGACTAATAATGCAGAGAAGTCTGCATGGATTTCCTTCTCCTTTTTCAAAAAAAGGAATAGACCATGACATATATCACAAACCTCAAATGCTTATACATATGCCATGAATTTGCATTTGGCATGTTCGTGTATGTGTCCACACATAAAAAATAGAGAAGTCGTGTATGTTAATTGAAGGGAGAGATCACATGTGTAATCTTGTGCTGGATAGAATGCGTTTCCATTTATGCCACAATGGTTGTAATCCAGATTTTAGACTACTTCACCTAAAAAAAAAATCTATGAAGACAATTGAAGGTTGAGAATTAATATATTTTTTATATATGAATGAAAAGACTCGATAGAAGAATGTTCGAATCCAAAAAAAATCTAATCATGAACTAAATGAAAGTATTTAACTCCATTTGTTGTATGGATCATAAATAGTACATATATGACATGTACACCTTCTAACCATTATTGTTTTGTTGACAAATTACATATTTAAATGTTATAAGTGAATCCCTGCAAAAAAATATATTAATTTAAAACTCATTATCCTTTGGGCACCCATGGAGAACTATTTATGTTTTTGGTGATAATAATTTCTAAAAGCATATACCCAGGTAATAATCAATTGGTAATACTTATACTATACATGTGTTCTTTGCAATTAAACTAGCCCGTGCAACACACGGGATGACGACTAGTCCTAATAATGTTTCTATCTCTGATGCTGAAACTCAATCTGGAAATAAACATGAACCTATTGATAATGATGTTATTGATGATAATAATGTTGATGATGATGCTTCACCTAATCTTTATCTTTACCTAATATTAAAGGGTGAAGGCTTTCATAGTTCTCCATACGTCACTCTTTTATATCCATTGATTTTATGTTAATCATAACGATTGACGGATGAGATTCAAAAATAGATCTATGTTTCTTCCAATCTAAAAAAATCCCGATCGATCTCATCTAGCTAGCTCGTCCACCTGTCCCTAGTAGCTCTAGCAATTGATCTTTTTTAGGGGACCTTAGCAATTGATCTTTTTTTAGGGGACCTAGCGATTGATCTAATCTGCTCCTAGCAATCGATATGATCTGGCTGGTCTAGCGATTGATTTTTTTTTAAATAAATTGGGAAAGAAACCAACTCCGTCCAATTTCAAGAGTGCAAGTCCGACTCCTACTAGGTACAGGACAGATCTCCATGAGGAGATGTTGTTGTGGCATCCAGATAAGGGCTGAGAGAGGGGAGTACGACGGAGAGAAAGATGCTCCAGCAAATAGTCGATGGCATCATCACATCCTCTAGCATATCATCAATCCAACCGCTCATATCGTCCAAAATCGAGGCGATGTCATATAGACAACGGATCGACTCCCTCGGAGCCCTACCTCATGCCAGAATCTCCGTGAGCAGGTGGAGAACAAGGAAGGCGGCACTCAATTCCTGCGATGTCCGTTGGGCTGGATCAGGCCGCTGTTTGAACGCCTTCGTTGTGGATCGAGCTGGTGGGGTTGGTTGGGACGACGCACTCAGTGAGGAAGGGGAGGCGCTACGAAGGTGGTGGAGATGGGGCAGATGAAAAGGCGGCGTGGGAGACACGACTGAGCGGCAGCGAGTTTTACAGTAGTTTCATCGCCCGTCGTCTCAGCCCCGTAGAAGATCACGTCAGACCGAACGTTGCAAGCACAAACTGAATGATGCACGTACAATGGAACAAACCAGAAAAGCCTCAGCTTAGTGGAAGACGCCCACGTATGATCTCCCGGGCAAAAAATCAACTCTGTGGAAGACGGCCACCTGCGCACGATCTCACGGGGAAAAAATGATGAGATCTATTTCCTATCATATGCGATATCGGCGTGCAGAACATGAGCTCTAGTTGCTTTTGAGGTAAACCGGCCACCGGCGAGCCCGAGAGCAAGGGCGCGTCCTGAGTCCACTCCCCTCCCCACGACTCTCTCCCCCTGAGGCAGCGGCTGCTCCAGGGCGCACGACGGCGGCACGTGGTTGCTGTGGCAGCAAGCTGGGGCACTTTCAGAACCTGTTAGTGCGTCACAGTGTGCGTGTTGCGTATGTGAGTGCTTTGTGCGTGCTGGCTGTAGGTGAGTGCCGTGGTTGTCTCTGCCTCTGGTGCTCTGGTAGTGCTCTGTAGGACTACAGGGTGCTCTGTCTGCAGGTGGCATCATATGCCTGTGCAGTGGTCTGCTGTGCCTTGTGGTTGATTTCATGTCTATCTCATTTGCATGGATCGTACTTGAGCAGCATAAGACAACTAAATCATATCTTTCTCTTGCAAGAGGAGTGTAAGAGACCAACAATAGACAGGGATGTACTGTGCCATACTAACATCGCGTAAACTTTTGTTCAGCTGTTTCATTTGGCAAAAGAAAATGGAATTCTGAACCAACTCTCTGGTCCTATTGCTGCAGCAAGACCCTGGTTCTGCGACCCTTTTCGTGTCACGCCTTTCCTTGGTCGCCACGAACAGGGATAAACAAGGCTCGGTAGGTCAATATCTACTGTTTGTTGTAAGAGAGAAGAAACAATAACCTATAGTAGTAAATCAACTAAGTTGCGAATCGAGGCTGACTGCACAGGGGTACGTCCAGGCGTTGTTTGCTTGTATGGAGTGGTTGGCGTCGTCGTTGAAGGTGAAGCTCTTTGTGCTACTAGCGGCGGACGAGGCAGTATCGACGTGGCCGCAGTGTTTCGGATAAGGCAAGATAAACCAAAATGAGGTGGATGCCAATTCTTTGTGACCCGCGACTGAAGAGAAAGGAACTTGACAAAAAAAATTGAGGGGTAGAACTTGAGAACTAATGTTTATAAAAAATGTTGTTCTGCTAGAGCACATGAACAACACGTTGACACTGCACAAGCTTGTCTCAGAGCCAGGGCGCGTGGTTGCAGTGAATCTGTTCATTATGGCGCTTGCTGATTGTTGCACATTTACACAAAGAAGAGAACATATATAGTAAGTGCTAATGCTCTTTTTAGCTGCTTATTTAAATTTGCCAGTAAAGATTTTCTACCTGTTGCAATGCACGGGCCTTTTTGCTAGATTATCCAGTACATATGCATATGAATATGATGCTTCACCTAATAATAATAATGAACGTGATAAGGAGGTAGAGATAGAGCCTAAAGTTGAGCCTGATTACCCACCTCCTAAAAGTAAAAGATATGATAAAAGAGATTTTGTTGTTAGGAAGTATGGTAAAGAAAGAGAACCATGGGTACAAAAACCCACGCCTTTTCCTAGTAAGGGTTTGAAGTCTAAATGTGAAGATGCTTTTAATCGATTTGTTGAATTGCTTAGACCTTTATTTGTTGCAAGTTCCTTTGACTGATGCTATGAAAGTGCCTCCTTATGCTATGTACATGAAAGACATTGTTACTAATAAAATAAAAATTCCCGAGGCTGAAATTTCCACTATGCTAGCAAATTATTCTTTCAAAACGAAAAATCCCTGAAAAACTAGGAGATCCAGGGATACCTACTATACCATGCTCTATTAAGAATAAGTATGTTAAAACTGCTTTGTGTGATTTGTGAGCTGCTTTTAGTGTTATGCCCTTTTCTCTTTATAAAAGGCTTGGCTTGAATAAGTTCATACCTACTGAAATTCCTTTCCAAATGGTTGACAAGTCTATTGCTATTCCTATTGGTGTTTATGAGGATGTTCCGGTTGTGGTTGCCAATGTTACGATCTTAATAGACTTTGTTATACTTGATATGCCTGAGGATGACAATATGTCTGCCATTCTTGGAAGACCTTTTCTTAATACCGCATATGCTGTTATTGATTGTAATAAAAGCAAGGTTATTTTCCATGTCAATGGTAATGAGCATACAATTTATTTTCCTAGGATGCCAAACAGAGTAAACAGTCTCAATTCTACCAAAAAAATTATGACCATCACTATTGGAGACTTTGAATTTTTTATTCTGGTTCCAGAAAAGAAATACCAAACTATTATGATTGGAACCATGCCTATTCAAGTTAAGGTAACCTAGTGCTATACAAAGATTCCTTGGTTTTATGTTGCTCGGAAATAGTTTGTTAATAAGACTTGATGAACCTTATTAATGTATTCTTTTTGAAAGGCATATGGTCGATAAATTCCGTAAGCACAACTTTTTATAAATTTATTTTATTCTCTGTTTGCATTAGTTTTAATAAAGTTTAAAGGCCCTAGAATATCCTGCTTAACCTATTTTCTAAATTTTCTATGCAATAAAATGGTGCAATAATAAAAGATCACAGAATGCCCTGAAAACTTAGCATGAATTGTTTTCGAATATTTAAGACTTTTTGACACGAAAATTACCGGATCGGGGGTCCACTCTGGGCCCACAAGCCCAGGGGTGCAGCCAACCCCTAGGTTGTGCCATGGTGGCTTGTGGGCCTCACATGCACCCACTCACTTAGTGCATGTGGCCCCTGCCTTCTTCTTCCTCCAGAAATTTTCTTTCTTGCTTCCCAACTCATGTTCTTGCTGTTCCATGAACAATTTTTGATCTCTTTGCTCGAAGCTCCGTTTCTGAATCCATTTGGAAGGATTGCTCCTTTCACTAGTGGAAAAACGGCTAACCACAATTTTCGTTGGTGGCGCCCCATTTTCAATCGATGCCAGCATGATATTTTCCAAATAGTGATGGCGTTGGCATATTTGGTATGACAGCTTTGTAAGAATATCGCTGGCATGAGATTTTAATTGTACGCCACAAATATGTGGGCCCAACTATACTGTCTAGTTGGTAGCTAGTAGTGGCGTTGGATTTGTTAGGACGCTGTAGGTAATTTGTCTAGTGATGTCGTACATATAATTGAAACGCCAACACTAAGTTATTATTATGAGTTTGAATTTATTAGTATTTTTGAAACATTGAGTTATCAAAGCAAATATATTCATTTTCAATTTATTACTATTTTGAGACTATTATTATTATTTAGTTATTAGAAAAAAATATTTGAATTTATTTGTATTTTTCAAATATTTTATCAAATAAAAATGAACTAACTGGGACTGGCAGGCTCCGCTGGGACTAAGTGGGCCGAAGCCTAAACTCCCTCTCACTCTCTTTTGCCTCGCACAACCGCCCCCCGTCCCGCCGCGCCGCCGTCGTCCCTCCTCCCGCCATCTCGTAGGTCTTCGCCGGCGCCCCCGCCGCCGTCTCGCAGGTCTCCGCCGGCGCCCCCGCCGCTGTTTCGCAGGTCTCCGCTGACGACGCGCCTGCAACTGTTTCGCCGTCTCACAGGTCGCCGCCCCATCACTGTCTTGCAGGTCACCGCCCCGCCTCCATCTCGCCGGTCTCCGCCGTCCTCGAAGCCCTCCAGTGCCGCCAGAGCTTCCTCCACCAGTGACCACTCACCTCTCCATCCTCTGCCGCCGGTTCACACTCTAGGTTTAGGTTTAGTCCATGATTTTTTTATTTTTAGTGCTACAAAATCTAGTTGCTAAAATACTTCACTTCTAGATATATTTTTGGTAACTACATGTCACCTTTAGTCACATTGTAGGTAAATTTATATCATTGCTTAGTGATACGTCTCCAACATATCTATAATTTATGAAGTACTCATGCCATGTTTACAATAATTTTATATGATTTTGGTATGATTTGAATGGAACTAACCCGGACTGACGCTGTTTTCAGCAGAACTACCATGGTGTTGTTTTTTGTGCAGAAATAAAAGTTCTCCAAATGCAACGAAACTTTTTGATGATTTTTTTTGGAACAAGAGAGGCACTAGAAGCTTCATGGGAGGGCCAGAAGAGCCACGAGATGGGCACAACCCACCAGGGCACGCCAGGCCCCCCAGGCGCGCCCTGGTGTATCGTGGTCACCTCGAGGCCCATCTTCACGTGAAACCAACGCCAAAAAATCCTATAAATACAAAACCCCCCAGAAATAACCCTAGATCAGAAGTTCCGCCACCGCAAACCTCTGTAGCCAGGAAAAACCAATCTAGACCCCGTTTCGGCACCCTGCCGGAGGGGGAAATCATCACCGGTGGCCATCTTCATCATCCCAGCGGCCACCATGATGAGGAGGGAGTAGTCCACCCTTGGGGCTGAGGGTTTGTACCAGTAGCTATGTGTTTAATCTCTCTCTCTCTCTCTCTCTCTCTCTCTCGTGTTCTTGAGTTGGCACGATCTTGATGTATCGCGAGCTTTGTTAATATAGTTGGATCATATGGTGTTTCTCCCTCTCTATCTTGTTGTGATGACTTGAGTTTTCCCTTTGAGATTTCGTTTTATCGAATTGAATACTTTTATGTATTTGAGAGCACTTGATGTGTGTCTTGCTATGAATACCCGTGGTGACAATGGGGTATCATATTGATTCACTTGATATATGTTTTGGCACTCAACCCGCGGATTCCCGAGGTGACATTGGGGTAATCTATGCATAGGGGTTGATGCACGTTTTCGTCCTTGTTTCTCCAATAGAAATCTTGGGGCACTCTTTGAAGTTCTTTGTGTTGGATTGAGTATTATGAATCTGAAATTGTTTGATGCATATCGTATAATCAACTCACGGATACTCGTGGTGACATTGGAGTATCTAGGTGACATTAGAGTTGGTTGATGTGTATCATATGGTGTTATTTTAGTACGAACTATTAGATAGATTGACCAGAAAGTATAACTTGGTGTTATTTTAGTATAAACTCTTCGATAGATTGATCGGAAAGGATAACTTTGAGGTGGTTTCGTACCCTACAGACAATTTCGTCTTATGTTCTCTGCTAGATAAGAACTTTGGAGTGATTCTTCATCGCACATTGAGGGATGGTTATATGATCCAATTATATTAGCATTGTTGAGAGATTGCACTAGCGAATGTATGAACCCTAGGCCTCATTTTCAAGCATTGCAATACCGTTTGTGCTCCGTTTTATCAATTGCTACCTTGCTGTTTTTTATTGTTCCTATTACAAAAATCAATACCTACTATCATTACTACGCTTGTATCACCATCTCTTCGCCGAACCTGTGCACGTATACAATTACCATTGTATTTGGTGTGTTGGGGACACAAGAGACTTTTTGTTATTTGGTTGCAGGGTTGTTTGAGAGAGACCATCTTCATCCTACGCCTCCCATGGATTGATAAACCTTAGGTCATCCACTTGAGGGAAAATTGCTATTGTCCTACAAAACTCTGCGCTTGGAGGCCCAACACGAGTCTACAAGAACAAGTTGTGTAGTAGACATCAAGCTCTTTTCTGGCGCCGTTGCCGGGGAGGTGAGTGCTTGAAGGTATATCTTTAGATCTTGCAATCGAATCTTTTAGTTTCTTGTTTTATCACCAGTTTGGTTTATAAAAGAAAACTACAAAAAAATGGAATTGAGGTTGCATCATATTCTTCATCTTTATAATGTCTTTCGTGAAAATGATGGAAAGGAGAATTGTGCTCAATTGATAGAGGAAGAATTCTATAAAATGTTTGACAAAAAAATCTTTGAATGATGAGTATGATTGCAATGTTGTTGGTATGAACTCTTTGAATATCCATGATGCTAACGATATGCAAAGCCATAAGCTTGGGGATGCTATATTTGATGAAGATGATATTTTTAGTCCCCCAAGTTTGGAAGAGAAAATTTGTTATGATGATTGCATGCCTCCTATTTATGATGGTTATATTAATGAAAGTGGATTTGGAGAGGTCATGACTTTATTTAATGATGAATCCACTATTTTGGAAGAGGTTGCAATTGATTATGACAACAAAGTTGCTATCTATGATGATTATTGTGATGACACTTATGATATAAAGAGTAATGATAACCATGGAACTGTTGGGGAATGTTGCATGGAAAACAAAAAAAAAATCTATGCACATGCAAGATTTATCCATGGAGATGCATAGCTATGAGAGGGGAGAGTATGTCTACGTACCCTCATAGACCGTTTAGCGGAAGCATTTATCAACGCGGTTGATGTAGTCGTCCACCTTCATGATCCGTCCGATCAAGTACCGAACGCACGGCACCTCCGTGTTCAGCACATGTTCAGCTCGAGGACGTCCTCGCCTTCTTGATCTAGCAAGACAGGCGAAGTAGTAGATTAGTTCCGGCAGCACAACGGCGTGGTGATGGTGGTGGTGCAACTATCTCCGCAGGGCTTCGCCGAGCACTACGAAAATTATGACCGAGGACGAACTAGAGAGAGAGGGGCGCCGCGCACGGCTTGGGAATCGTGGTGTGTGTTGCCCCTCTCCCTACTCACATATATATAGGTGGAGGGGGGAGGGGAGGCAGCCCTAGGGGCGCCCCAAGGTGGCCGGCAGCCACCCTGGGCTCCTGCCCTAGGAGCCTCCCCCTTTCCTTATTTAGGGGTGGAGGAGATGGCAGGGGAGGGGCCGGCGGTTGCCCTGCCTTGGCGCCCCCCTTTCCTTCCTTGTCTCATGGCCAGGGGAGGTGGAGTGCGCCCAGCCCCTTAGTGGGCTGGTGCGCCTCCCTCCTTTGGCCCATGAGGCCCACCAAGTGCCAGTGGCCTCCCGAAACCCCTTTCGGTACTCCGATAAAACTTGGTACATTCCGAAACCTTTCCCGTGACCAAATAGCATCGTCCTATATATCAATCTTTACCTCCGGACCATTCCGGAGCTCCTCATCATGTACATGATCTCATCCGGGACTCCGAACAGCATCCGGTCACCAACTCACATAACTCATATAATATTATATCATCAACGAACGTTAAGCATGCGGACCCTACGGGTTCAAGAATGATGTAGACATGACCGAGACGCTTTGTGACGCCCCCGATTTGACCATACACTAATCATACACGCAAATGTGTACGATCAAGATCAGGGACTCACGGGAAGATATCACAACACAACTCTAGACACAATTTAAAGATCATACAAGCTTCATATTACAAGCCAGGGGCCTCGAGGGTTTGAATACACAAGCTTGATCGAAAACAAGTCAGCGGAAGCAACAATATCTTAGTACAGACATAAATTAAACAAGGTGCCATAAGATGGCTAGCACAAACATGGATACAGATCAAAGAGGCGCAGGCCTCCTGCGTGGGATCCTCCTAACTACTCCTGGTCGTCGTCGACAGCCTGCATGTAGTAGTAGGCACCCTCGGTGTAGTAGGAGTCGTCGAAGGTGGCGTCTAGCTCTGGGGCTCCAGCATCTGGTTGCGATGTCCGAGAAGAATGGAAAAAGGGGGAAAATAAGGAGCAAAGCAACCGTGAGTACTGATCCAAAGTACTCACAAGCAAGGATCTACACTACATATGCATCGGTATCAATGAAATGGTAGTATCTGTGGACTGAACTGCAGAATGCCAGAATAAGGGGGGGATAGCTAGTACTATCAAAGAGTACGCTTCTGGCAGCCTCCATCTTGAAGCATGTAGAAGAGAGTAGCAAGTATAGTAACAAGTGACATCGCATAGCATAATCCTACCCGGCGATCCTCCCCTCGTCGCCCTGTGGGGAAGCGATCACCGGGTTTTCTCTGGAACTTATCTGGGTGTGTTTTATTAAGTATCCGGTTCTAGTTGTCATGAGGTCAGAATACAACTCTGGGTCGTCCTTTTACCGAGGGACACGGCTATTCGAATAGTTAAACTTCCCTGCAAGGGTGCACCACATTGCCCAACATGCTTGATTACTCTGGACGGACACACTTTCTAGGGTCATGCCCGGCCTCGGTAGATCAACACATCGCAGACCCACCTAGACTCTTTAGAGAGATCAGCATGCCGGTCTAAATCGTATGCGCGCAGGGGTCTTGGGCCCATCGCCCGTTGCACACCTGCTTGTTGCGAACACGGCCGGAAGCAGACCTAGCCCCCTTAATACAAGCACAGGCATTCCGGTCCAATCCGGCGCGCGCCACTCAGTTGCTGACATCTTGAAGAGCTTTAGTTGATACCACGACGCTGAGAGCCCATCATTGTTCCTGCGTAGTTGGTTAGTGCGTATAGGCTCGTAGAAAGACTCAGATCAAATACCCAGATCTCGTTAAGCGTGTTATTTGAAGTATCCGCGAATGCTGACCAGGGACCAGGCCCACCTGTCTCCTAGGTGGTCACAACCTGCCCTGTCGCTCCGCCACAAAGTAACACACGGGGGCCTTCGGGAACCCAGGCCCACCACTACCTGGATGGAACCACCTGTCCCTTCAGCCCCCATATCCGAACAGTAACATAAGTAATGTAATAGTATATAGTATAAACCCGTGATCACCTCCCAAAGTGATCACGACCCAGTAGTATAGCATGGCAGACAGACAGGAGTGTAGGGCCACTGATGTAATACTAGCAACCTATACTAAGCATTTAGGATTGCAGGTAAAGGTAACAACAGAAGTAACAGGGACAGGCTATGCAGCAGAATAGGTTCAACCGAAAGCAGTAACGGCTACACTACTCTAATGCAAGCAGTAGAGGGAAAGAGTAGGCGATATCAGGATGAACAAGGGGGGTTTGCTTGCCTGGAAGCTCAGTCGAGAAGGAGGGTTCGTCAACACCGTAGTCGATCGGGGCAGCAGCAGCGTCAGTCTCGTAGTCTACCGGAGCGAAGAGGGGGAAGAAATAATAAACGCAATGCAAATAGATGCATGACATGGCAATAAGCGGTGCTAGGTGTGCCCTAACACGGTACTAGGCGATACTGGCGAAGGGGGCCAAACATCCGGGAAAGTATTCCCAGTGTTTGGCATTTTCAGACAGTCGAACCAGAGGGGGACGGTTGCATGTTCGCTATGCTAGAGACGTGTGGCAGACGAACGGACTGCGTATCCGTATTCATCTCGTTGTCCTGAGCAACTTTCATGTACAAACTATTTTCATCCGAGTTACAGATTAATTTATATGATTTTCTAAAGTTTTAAATCATTTTTAGAATTAACAGAATTAATTTAATTAGCAAATGAAATTATGATGTCAGCACGATGTCATCATGATGTCAGCAGGGCCACAGATTGACTAGGTCAACCCTGGCAGGTGGGACCCATTCGTCATAGACTTAGATTAACTAAACATGGTTAATTAGTTTAATTACTTGATTAGGTTAACTAATTTTAATTAGTTTAGTTAAACAGAATTAATTAACTTAATTAATTCACTAATTAATGTATTAATAATTAGTAATTTTATTAAATCCATTTTTTTCCCTAAACGTTCTGGGGGTGGGCCCCTTGTGTCATAGGCAGTGGGGTCCTAGCGGGCACGGGCGCGCGGGCTAACGGGCGTGGGGGTGCCGGGTCGGAGCCTCGTGATCGCGCGGGCGATGGCAGTTACGGGCGCGGACGCTGGGTCGCTTGGACCCAGACGCGCGCGGGCTGGCCGGCGGCCACGGCAGGGCAGCCGCAGCCGGCCGGAGCGGGTCAGCGGGGTGAGGGGGGCAGCCAAGCGCGGCGCAGGGGGGGTGCGTGCGGGCGCGCATAGCAGGCGGCGGGCGCGGCGAGGGTGCAGCATGGGCTGCGGCGTGCGGCGACGGGGAGAAGGGCGGCAGATAGATGGCGCGAGGGCACGGTCGCGCGAGCGGGGCCGGTGCCGTGGAGAGCTGCGGGGGGCTGGGGTCGTGGCGCGAATGGGGCGCGGCCAGTGCGGAGAGGTGAGGAGCGGGAGCAGCACGGGCGGCGGCGAGTGTGCGCGTGCGAGGGCGTGGTCGTCGCAGGCGGACAGAGGGCGACAACGCGAGGCGGGCTGCGTACGGGGCGCGACTCGGCGCTGCGGGGCGTGCGGGCGCGAGGCGTGGGAGCAGTGGGCGAGGGGCTACGGCGCGAGGACGCGGTGTGGGGCGACCGTGCGACGCAGGCGGGGGAAGGCGGAGCGCGGGTCGGGCGCCGTGGCATGCGAGGGAGAGAGGAGGAGAGGTCGGGGCTCATGGCGGGGCCGTAGGGGACTGGCAGCGGGCTCGGGGAGGAGTCTGGGAAGCGAGATCTGGCAACAGGGCGGCGACTCGACGGCGAGGTAGCTCCGGGCGGTGTCGGACGATGGCGGTTGGGCGCGATCCAGCGGCAAGGGGCGCCGGCGAGCGTTCCTCGATCCAGATCGAATCGGGAGGGGGAGTGGAGAGACCGAGGTGTGGTGGGGGAAAGTGGGCGACCGGGTAGGCTAGTGTTTCGGGTAGTGGGGGTTAAGGGAAGTGGGGTGGGCCGGTTGGGACAGTTGGGCTGGTCGGCTGGGCCGTTTGGCCCAGTTGGCCAGGGGGGGGTCTTTCTCCTTTTTCTTTTTAGTTTTTGTTTTTCTTTTAAAACTTCTGTTTTCCAATTATTTTTAAAACCAAAATAGTTTTATAACATATAAAAATTGTTCCTAAATTAGTGTTACTACATAATCTACTGCCACATTAAATTGGGCACCCAAATAAAATAGTTTAATATTTTTTTATTATTTAAAAGCACTTAAATAATAGTTTTGGTATTGTTTTGTTCATTTTAGAGTATTTAAACATTTTTTTTAAAGTGTGGTTTCACCACCATAATTACTGATGAATTATTTGTCACCGCCAGAACATTTTAGTTTTAATATTTGAAAACTTTTACCATTTGACTTCATTTTAAATTTGAATTTCGAACCGGTTCTGAATCATCGTGAGATTAAGAATAGTAATCGTGGTGATGTGGCATCATTAGCAGAGGTTCACTGTAGCTTAATTATCCGGGCGTCACAATTCTCCTCCACTACAAGAAATCTCGTCCCGAGATTTAAGAGGGGGACTAAGGGGGAAAGGTCTGGTTACGAAATTCTAACGGATCTTATCGGTCTTGGTTGCTCTTCTCGAAGTGGTCGATCCATTACATTGATGTCGTCATTTTTCTGCTTCAGGTCGTCATGATGAAGTCGGCATTCTTTCTTTGGGTACTCCATTGTACTTACGAATAGGTAAGGGACAGCTTGACAATGATAGGATGCTATGAGGGTTAATCATCTGGGGGAAATCCCAAGAACGAGCACATGATTATCTCTCGAGTTGAACAAATAAAACACGTCGAGAGGAAAGTAAGAAGGTACAGTAAGAAGTTTCAAACGGATAGACAATCGTTCGATGTCTGAAACAAAATGTGAAAGGGGGGTCCAGAGCAACGAGAATAAGTATTGCGTCTGATACTAGAGTATATCACTAGGAGGGTGGCTCATGAATTACCTACGAAATCAAGCGCGAGGAACAACTTTGGCAACAAGGGTGTACATGAGAGTCAGGTTTCGATCCTATGGAACTGTGGGTTATGGGCCCACCATGTGGGTTAAAAGTAGAAAGGGCGGTGATATTTTGCACAGTCATGATAACAAGGCATGTCAGAGGATAGCCCGTCAGTTATGTTGGCAACACGTTGGTACCAAGGGCGAGGGACGAAGAGAACCATTTTCCTGCTTGTTGAAACGAGGCGGACCTGTAGGCAAAGTTCTCGTCCATCAGTGGTTACCGGAATGTTATCAACAATAGTAACAGGGTCTTACTGACAGAGTGGTACAACGAGGTGCTTACCTAAGCAGGGAATTATCACTGCTCAGTTAAGTCAGATTACAAGAAAGGTTAAACAAAACAATGGAAAGGAAATACGATTATCAGATTAAACAGAACAATGGAAAGGAAAATGTGTTTAAACACATATTTTAGGGGTATATCCTTCCCAAGGACAAGCAGAGCATGATAACCATGACAGGATATAAAGTAGAAAACCCTTTAGGTGAGGGGGAGAAATATCATGACACTACCCGTACAACGGTGTTAGGATAATTGATAAAGAAAATTTAGCATTGTGCTTCAATTGTTCTTATTGAAGATCGGAGTACCACAAACATGCTTTGAGATAGCATTGACATGGTCTTCAAGCACAGGTCGGACTTTGGATACACAAAGGATTCATCAGGAACAACTTATAAAGCAAGTCATTCCATTTCCTCATGGAAGAATGGTTAACCTTGCTAAAAAGGAAACTAAAACATCAGGTCCTCCTGCCAGGGGTGCTAGGCATGAAATCACCTTACTGGGCTATACAAAGACCAATGTTATGGCTTTTGGAAGATGTTCCAACCATCGTATCTGACCGAGATTCAGATCTGATTGGTGTCAGGATAACTCAGACTCATGATGCCTGAGAAGGAAGGGGTGCAACACAAATTGACGAGATGGAGTTGCAAGATTCTCGGGAAATGAACTATGGAAGCAAGTTCCGAATCATGCGTTCATCATTAAACCAAGGAGAGGATGAGGAGGTGGCTGATGAACTCAACGACAATTCATTGAGATTTCCAAAAGATGGATTTCCACAATTATGTGAACAAGGAGATAACATTTGTCGGATCAAATGATATAATGAGGTATGCTCAAGGAAAACATACACAATTAAACATTGGTTGAAAGGTGCACCCAAAATATGGGCTTAGGTAGTATGATCAATGTTAGAATGGTGATTCGATAACCAATGGCCTAAGAATAAAATGTCGACCATTAACTTCAAAGCAATAGGGTTGCTAGAAGTTTTGAATTCGCACATCATAGTTCAATTGTCGGTTTTCCAGTTAGAAACAACACGGGGACCAAGGAATGAACGGAGATGGCAAGAAGTATCACTTGTACCAAGAATTCTTAAGAGGTGGTGGAATTCTCACGACATTCTTGACATAAAAGATGGTAATACTCCAAGGTAAAAAAGAACAAATGCTGGATAGCAAGGATCTCAAGGTATAACACAAAACACGAACAAGTTTGTCTTGAACGGAAGGCAATAAATTGGTCGATGATAACACAAATCATCGAGGGCAAAGGATGGTATTTCTCATCAAGAATTCGATAGATATCTTGGAAGAGCTCAGAATGTTGATGATATTCATGACACATTTGTCGCGAGTTTTCATGAAGATGTAATCGATCAGCGACGACATCAAGTCAAAGGAATGATGAAGCGAAAGGTTATTGGAACCAAGGGTATGACACAAACTCGAAATCAAGCTTGCTGTTCAAGGCGAAATGATACGATGAGGAAGATCGGCATAAGGTTATCTCATCGACGAAAATTGTGCTCCGGTAAGAAGGACCAGGTAGCACCGTTAAAATTTAGCATAGTGATGATATAGCCGATCAGTATTAAACTTCTCAACAACAAAGTACTAGGAGTACTAGATCACATTGTTGATTTGATCCACTAATAGGTGTTCTCGGTTGACGACAACCCAGAACCCGTGGAGTGACTATGACAGGGAAAGGCATTACTTCATCAGAAATGCATAAGATGTAGTGCAATGGGTTGATATCCTCGAGATACCAGGGGTTAATACTCGAAGGTAGATCAAAATAGAGGTTGGGTAGGTGTATTGATCTGCAAAAGGCAAGTACTTTAACTTGTCCGAGAAATAGAATCAAAGAAGAACAATCATGGTTGGAACAACGGTTGCAAAGGACCAAACCCCAGATATAAGATGAAATTAAACCAAGGGGACAGTTAATTTTAAGAGAAGCTGCCATGATAAGATCTACATCTTGTCCGTGGGCATGAACACAAGGTTCAAGGTCGACTCACACTTCTCCCATGCATGGCCATTCATTCACTGCTCTTATAAAAAATGATTTGAGTGTGAAAACCTACCTGGTGAATTACCAGAGGAGTATGACCCGTGAAAACTTTTTGGGTTCACAAAGATTAAGGAAGGCATAGGTCCAACCCATCGGGGTATCTTAGGAACATATACCACAAGCTTCAAGAGTAAATATCACCAGCTCGAAAGCAGAGCATGGTTGGCCAAATCAGAGAAAAGGATTCACCAATGGCATTATGTATCAGGGAAAGAACTGCTTGAGGTTTTTGTATATGAAGGACACTGTCGGATGATAATTCATCAAAGGATCTGACGGTCCATATTGGAGCTGAGGTGAGCATCGGCACACAATCAGAGGAAGAAACAATGCAAAGGCATTGAACTATAAAAACCACTGACTAATTCAAAAGCTCAAATGCAAAAGAATTATCATTTCCAAATCAAGGGATCAGAAGCAAACGCTCTGATCAAGGATAGAAAAGTTGATTAGGCTTATGGGTACAATCGATGGCAATTTGATTGGTCGAGATCCAGCTCATGTTTAAAATGACGTCTGAGTTGGAAGGATGAATTCTAGGATATGATTGAGGATTGCGAGCATTCGCAACATATTGAATCAAGGGACTCAAGATGATAAGGCCAAGGACGTCAATGAATATTGCTAGGCATTAGGAATTAACCATAATGCAGGCAGACAAGAATTTCAAGAGCCATAGGCTGCAGAGGATTCTCGAAAGATCGGATAGTATTTCGAAGAATTTTGTGAGACACCTAAACAACTAGGGATGGACGGATCCCCGGTAAGTGCGAGGAATTGTTCAAGGGGGTATTAATGCGGAAAAGAGCTGTAAAGCAGTAGGCTCAAAGGATTCTCGGGATATCGGAGAATTTTTCAGGGTATCTAGTAATAACAAGGGCAACTGGGAACGAAGGTATGAATGACAAGCGTAAGTAGTTATCCATAAGGATTTATCAGTGGTAGGGAATTGCAGAAGCAACGGGCACAAAGTCTCGAGAGAATATCGGAGAGTATCTTCGAAATCTTCTGGTGCAGCCGGCGATCATCTGGACTGAAGGGGCTCTCCGGGAGAAAGTGTTTTCGAGAATCTAAAGTTAGATATTAGAAAATCATTTAACCCGAATAGAAGAGAGATCAGAATCCCAGAGTATAGACGAGGAATAAAAGATCCTAATACCACCCAATGGCGACGTGGGCCCGTAAGCCACACAGCCTTGTTAGTAAAAACTTTGCAATGACTAGACTCATCTTCGGCCAAGGAGTTGGAAAGTGGGATTCCTACAGGCAGTCGGCTCTGATACCAACTTGTGACGCCCCCGATTTGACCATACACTAATCATACACGCAAATGTGTACGATCAAGATCAGGGACTCACGGGAAGATATCACAACACAACTATGGACACAATTTAAAGATCATACAAGCTTCATATTACAAGCCAGGGGCCTCGAGGGCTTGAATACACAAGCTCGATCAAAAACAAGTCAGCGGAAGCAATAATATTTGAGTAGAGACATAAGTTAAACAAGGTGCCATAAGATGGCTAGCACAAACATGGATACAGATCGAAGAGGCGTAGACCTCCTGCCTGGAATCCTCCTAACTACTCCTGGTCATCGGCGGCGGCCTGCATGTAGTAGTAGGCACCCTCGGTGTAGTAGGAGTCATCGAAGGTGATGTCTGGCTCCGGGGCTCCAGCATCTGGTTGCGACGTCCGAGAAGAATGGAAAAAGGGGGAAAAGAGGGAGCAAAGCAACCGTGAGTACTCATCCAAAGTACTCGCAAGCAAGGATCTACACTACATATGCATCGGTATCAATGAAATGGTAGTATCTGTGGACTGAACTACAGAATGCCAGAATAAGGGGGGGATAGCTAGTCCTATCGAAGACTACACTTCTGGCCGCCTCCATCTTGAAGCATGTAGAAGAGAGTAGCAAGTATAGTAACAAGTGACATCGCATAGCATAATCCTACCCGGCGATCCTCCCCTCCTCGCCCTGTCGGAAAGCAATCACCGGGGTGTCTCTGGAACTTATCTGGGTGTGTTTTATTAAGTATCCGGTTCTAGTTGTCATTAGGTCGGAATACAACTCCGGGTCGTCCTTTTACCGAGGGACATGGCTATTCGAATAGTTAAACTTCCCTGTAGGGGTGCACCACATTGCCCAACACGCTTGATTACTCTGGCTGGACACACTTTCCAGGGTCATGCCCGGCCTCGGAAGATCAACATGTCGCAGCCCCACCTAGACTCTTTAGAGAGGTCAACACGCCAGTCTAAATCCTATGCGCACAGGGGTCTTGGGCCCATCGCCCGTTGCACACCTGCACGTTGCCAACACGGCCGGAAGCAGACCTAGCCCCCTTAATACAAGCGCAGGCGTTCCGGTCCAATCCGGCGCGCGCCACTCAGTCGCTGATGTCTTGAAGAGCTTCGGCTGATACCACGACGCCGAGAGCCCATAATTGTTCCCGCATAGTTGGTTAGTGCATATAGGCTCATAGCCAGACTCAGATCAAATACCCAGATCTTGTTAAGCGTGTTATTTGAAGTATCTGCGGACGCCGACCAGGGACCAGGCCCACCTGTCTCCTAGGTGGTCACAACCTGCCCTATCGCTCCGCCACAAAGTAACACATGGGGGCCTTCGGGAACCCAGGCCCACCACTACCTGGATGGAACCACCTGTCCCTTCAGCACCCATATCCGAACAGTAACATAATTAATGTAATAGTATATAGTATAAACCCGTGATCACCTCCCAAAGTGATCACGGCCCAGTAGTATAGCATGGCAGACAGACAAGAGTGTAGGGCCATTGATGTAACACTAGCAACCTATACTAAGCATTTAGGATTGCAGGTAAAGGTAACAACAGAAGTAACAAGGATAGGCTATGCAGCAGAATAGGTTCAACCGAAAGCAGTAACGGCTACACTACTCTAATGCAAGTAGTAGAGGGAAAGAGTAGGCGATATCGGGATGAACAAGGGGGGTTTGCTTGCCTAGAAGCTCAGTCAAGAATGAGGGGTCGTCAACACCCTAGTCGATTAGGGCAGCAGCAGCATCAGTCTCGTAGTCTACCGGAGCGAAGAGGGGGAAGAAACAATAAATACAATGTAACAGATGCATGACATGGCAATAAGCGGTGCTAGGTGTGCCCTAACGCGGTACTAGGCGAAACTGGCGAAGGGGGGTAAACATCCAGGAAAGTATTCCCGGTGTTTGGCATTTTCGGACAATCGAACCGGAGGGGGATGATCGCATGTTCGCTATGCTAGGGACATGTGGCAGACAAACGGACTGCGTATCCGTATTCGTCTTATCGTTCTGAGCAACTTTCATGTACAAAGTATTTTCACCGAGTTACAGATTAATTTATATGATTTTCTAAAATTTTAAATCATTTTTAGAATTAACAGAATTAATTTAATTAACAAATGAAATTATGATGTTAGCGTGATGTCATCATGATGTCAGCAGGGCCACAGATTGACTAGGTTAACCCTAGCAGGTGGGACCCGTTCGTCAAAGACTTAGATTAACTAAACATGGTTAATTAGTTTAATTACTTGATTAGGTTACCTAATTTTAATTAGTTTAGTTAAACAGAATTAATTAACTTAATTAATTCACTATTTAAAGAATTAATAATTAGTAATTTTATTAAATTCATTTTTTTCTAAACGTTCTCGGGGTGGGCCCCTTGTGTCATAGGCAGGGGGGTCCTAGCAAGCACGGGCGCGCGGGCTAACGGGCGTGGGGGTGTCAGGGCGGAACCCCGTGAGTGCGCGGGCGAAGGCAGTTACGGGCACGGACGCCGGGCCGCTTGGACCTGGGCACGCGCGGGCTGGCCGGCAGCCATAGCAGGGTAGCCGCAGCCGGCCGGAGCGGGTTAGCGGGGTGAGGGGGCGGCGGCCAAGCGCGGCGCAGGGGGGTGCATGCGGGCGCGCATAGCAGGCGGCGGGCGCGGCGCGGATGCAGCAGGGGCTGCGGCGTGCGGCGATGGGGTTCAGCACGGGGAGAAGGGCGGCGGCTGGACGGAGCGAGGGCGTAGTCGCGCGAGCGGGGCCGGTGCCGGGGAGAGCTGCGGGAGGCCGGGGTTGGGGCACGCCTAGGGCGCGGCCAGTGCGGATAAGCGGGGAGCGGGAGCAGCACGGGCGGCGGCGAGTGTGCGCGTGCGAGGGCGCGGTCGTCGCAAGCGGACAAAGAGCGACAACACAAGGCAGGATCCGTTCGGGGCGCGGCTAGGCGCTGCGTGGCGCGCAGGCGCGAGGCGCGGTCTGGCACGGGAGCAGTGGGCGAGGGGCTACGGCGCAAGGACGTGGTGCGGGGCGACCGTGCGATGCAGGCGGGGGAAGGCAGAGCACGGGTCGGGCACCGTGGCGTGCGAGGGAGAGAGGAGGAGAGGTCGGGGCTCATGGCGGGGCCGTAGGGGACTGGCAGCAGGCTCGGGGAGGAGTCGGGGAAGCGAGATCCGGCGACAGGGCGGTGACTCGACGGCGAGGTAGCTCCGGGCGGCGTCGGGCGATGGCGGTTGGGGGCGATCCAGCGGCGAGGGGCGCCGGCGAGCGTGCCCCGATCCAGATCGGATCGGGAGGGGGAGAGGAGAGACCGAGGAGTGGGGGGAAAGTTGGCGACCGGGTAGGCTAGGGTTTCGGGTAGTGGGGGTTAACGGAAGTGGGGTGGGCCTGTTGGGCTAGCCGGCTGGGCCGTTTGGCCTAGTTGGCCAGGGGGGTCTTTCTCCTTTTTCTTTTTAGTTTTTGTTTTTCTTTTAAAACTTCTGCTTTCCAATTATTTTTAAAACCAAAATAGTTTTATAACATATAAAAATAGTTCCTAAATTAGTGTTCCTAAATAATCTACTGCCACTTTAAATTGGGGACCCAAATAAAATAGTTTAATATTTGTTTATTATTTAAAAGCACTTAAATAATAGTTTTGGTATTGTTTTATTCATTTTAGAGTATTTAAACATTTTTATAAAAGTGTGGTTTCACCATCATAATTACTTATGAATTAGTTGTCACCGCCAGAACATTTTAGTTTTAATATTTGAAAACTTTTACCGTTTGACTTCATTTTAAATTTGAATTTCGAACCGGTTCTGAATTATTGTGAGATTAAGAATAGTAATCGAGGTGATGTGGCATCATTAGCAGAGGTTCACTGTAGCTTAATTATCCGGGCGTCACATGCTTCTCCGGTCAATAACCAATAGTGGGACCTGGATGCCCATATTGGTTCCTACATATTGTACGAAGATCTTTATCGGTCGAACCTTTATGACAACATACGTAATTCCCTTTGGCTGTCGGTATGTTACTTTCCCGAGATTCGATCATCGGTATCTTCATACCTAGTTCAATCTCGTTACCGGCAAGTCTCTTTACTTGTTTCGTAATACATCATCTCGTAACTAACTCCTTAGTCACTTTGCTTGCAAGCTTCTTGTGATGCTATATTACCGAGAGGGCCCAGAGATACCTCTCCGATACGCGGAGTGACAAATCCCAATCTCAATCCATGCCAACTCAACAGACACCTTCGGAGATACCTGTAGAGCATCTTTATGATCATCCAGTTACGTTGTGATGTTTGATAGCACACAAGGTATTCCTCCGGTATCCGGGAGTTGCATGATCTCATGGTCGAAGAAATATGTATTTGACATTAAGAAAGCAATAGCAATAAACTGAACGATCATATGCTAAGCTAACGGATGGGTCTTGTCCATCACATCATTCTCCTAATGATGTGATCCCGTTATCAAGTGACAACTCATGTCCATGGTTAGGAAACCTTAACCATCTTTGATCAATGAGCTAGTCTAGTAGAGGCTCACTAGGGACACGGTATTTGTTTATGTATCCACACATGTATTTAAGTTTCCGGTCAATACAATTCTAGCATGAATAATAAACCTTTATCATGAATAAGGAAATATAATAATAACAACTTTATTATTGCCTCTAGGGCATATTTCCATCTGTCTCTCAGTTGCACTAGAGTTAATAATCTAGTTCACATTGCCTTGTAATTAACACCCATAGTTCACATCGCCATGTGACTAACACCCAAAGAGTTTACTAGAGTCAATAATCCAGTTCACATCGCCATGTGATTAACACCCAAAGAGTACTAAGGTGTGATCATGTTTTGCTTGTGAGAGAGGTTTAGTCAACGGGTCTGCCATATTTAGATTCGTATGGATTTTGCAAATTTCTATGTCTACAATGCGCTGCTTGGAGCTACTCTAGCTAATTGCTCCCACTTTCAATATGTATCCAGATTGAGACTCAGAGTCATCCGAATTAGTGTCAAAGCTTGCATCGATGTTACCCTTTATGACAAACTCTTTATCACCTCCATGACCAGGAAATATTTCATTAGTCCTCTTAGGTAACTAAGGATAATTTTGACCGCTGTCCACTTATCCACTCCTAGATCACCATTGTACCCTAATGACCCACAAGTATAGTGGATCAAACATAGTCCTTTTGATAAGTAAGAGTGTCGAACCCAAAGGGGAGCAGAAGGAAATGACAAGTGGTTTTCAGCAAGGTAATTTCTGCAAGCACTGAAATAGTCGGTAACAGGTAGTTTGATAGCAAAATAATTTGTAACGAGCAAGTATCGGTAATGATAAATAAAGTGCAGCAAGGTAGCCCAATCCTTTTGAGGCAAAGGACAGGCCAAAACAGTCTCGTATGATAAGCAAAGCGTTCTTGAGGGTACACGGGAATTTCATCATGTTGGTTTGATTCGTGTTCGCTACTTTGATAATTTGATATGTGGGTGGACCGGTGCTTAGGTGCTGTTCTTACTTGAACAAACGTCCTACTTATGATTAACCCCCTCGCAAGCATCCGCAACTACGGGAAAAGTATTAAGATAAAATCTAACCATAACATTAAACTTTTGGATCCAAATCGGTCCCTTACAAAGTAGCGCATAAACTAGGGTTTAAGCTTCTGTCACTCTAGCAACCCATCATCTAATAACTACTCCACAATGCATTCCCTTAGGCCCAAATATGGTGAAGTGCCATGTAGTCGATGTTCACATGACGCCACTAAGGGAATCACAACATACATATCATCAAAATATCGAACACATATCAAGTTCACATGATTACTTGCAACATGACTTCTCTCGTGACGTCAAGAACAAAAGTAACTACTCACAAATGATAATCATGCTCAAGATCAGAGGGGTATTAAATAGCATAATGGATCTGAACATATAATCTTCCACCAAATAAACCATATAGTAATAAACTACAAGATGTAATCAACACTACTAGTCACCCACAAGTACCAATCTAAGGTTCCGGTACAAAGATTGAACACAAGAGATGAACTAGGGTTTGAGAGGAGATGGTGGTGTTGAAGATGTTGATGGACATTGCCCTCCAAAAGATGGGAGAGTTGTTGGTGATGACGATGACAATGATTTCCCCCTACGGGACGGAAGTTCCCTCGGCGGAATCGCTCCACCGGAGGGCAAAAGTGCTCCTGCCCAAGTTCCGCCTCGAGACGACGGTGCTTCGTCCCAAAAGTCCTCCTCTTATTTTTTCTAGGTGAAAATGACCTATATACCAGAAGATGGGCACCAGAGGTGGGCCGAGGAGGGCACAACCCACTAGGGCACACCTAGGCTGCCTGGCACGCCCAAGTGGGTTGTGCCCACCTGGTGGGCCCCCTCTCATAGTTATTTGCTCCAGTATTTTTCATATATTGCAAAACAATTCTCCGTAAATTTTCAGCTCATTTGGAGATGTCCAGAATAGGTAACTCTGACGTAGCTTTTTCAGGTCCAGAATTCTAGCTCCCGGTATTCTCCCTCTTTGTGTAAACCTTGCATATTATGAGAGAAAAGGTATTAGAATTACTCCCAAAAGCATTATTATGCATAAAAACATCATAAATAACAGTAGGAAAACATGATGCAAAATGGACGTATTAACTCCCCCAAGCTTAGACCTCGCTTGTCCTCAAGCAAAAAACCAAAATCGAAAAAATGCCCACATGCTTAGAGACAGAGGTGTCGATAAAAACAAAATACGGACATGGAAGCATCATGCTTATTATTATAACAGCAAAGAACTTTAACATAAAACTTTATCATACAACTTTTATCATATAACTTCTCATGAACAAGTAACAATTCATCACAACATTGAAGTATAAAACATAAACCTTATTGAAAACCAACAAACTATGTTCTCAGTCAACTTTGCAACTACAATTCATCATATTTTCAGGAAGGGTCACGTATCGGAGCCTTTTGGCAAGTCCACATACTCAACCATCATTTAACCTTCTATGATTGCTAACACTCACATCATACCCATGAACAAAAAGTTTCAACCGGACACATAGAAAGATAGGGGCTTATAGTTTCACCTCCCAACGTATTCACCTCAAGGTTGATGTCAACAATAATAAATCATGCCCACTCATATCCAACTGGATATATGTGCCTAGATCTTTACTCACCACATGATGCTTGCAAAAAGAGAAAATAAAAAGGAATAGGGAAGAATACTTTGACTCTTACATAAAAGTAAATGCATAAAAGTAAAAGATAGGCCCTTCGCAGAGGGAAGCAGTGGTTGTCATGCACTTATTTATTTGTATGCCAAATCCCTTAATACAAAAGAACGTCACATTATATTGCCCCTTATGATAGCAATCTTTATTATGCAGTTCGTCGCTTTTATTACTTTGCCATCATAAGTTCGTACAACGCTCAATTTTCTCTTACACTAAATGATCCAACACATTTAGAAGCAATTTTTATTGCCTTATTGCACCGATGACAACTTACTTGAAGGATCTTACTCAATCCATAGGTAGGTATGGTGGACTCTCGAAATAAGATTTTGGGTTAAAGGGTTTTTGGATGCACAAGTAGTATCTCTACTTAGTGCGGAGTTTTTTGCTAGCAAAGATATTGAGCAAGCACCACATGTTGAAGGATCTATGACAATATAAATTTTATGTGAATATGAACAAACATAAATCATTACGTTTTCTTCCTTGTCCAACGTCAACAATTTTGACACATAATATTTAATGGGGGTTCACAATCATAAAAGATGTCCAAGATAGTGTATTTGCATGTGGATTTCTCTTCCCTTATTAATTCTTTCATGAATTGCATCATTGACCAATGCTATGTTTGTCAATCTCCAACAAATTTTACCACTTGCATTTTTCCTTATGTGATGTCATAACTTACCATAAGATTAGCATGTGATCTTTTTCATTTATTTTCCTTTCTTTTTATTGAAACAAAAAAGTAAAGAAGCAAAACTCAAATTACTCTTTATTATATATCTCGCACACGATTACATAGATAGATAGATCACTAAGCAAGCACTCGAAAAGAAAGATCAAACTAACTTTTATTCAACTAAATCATAGGATAACTAAAGATCAAACTAAAATAGATAAAGGCAAAGATAGTGGTGGTGATACGATACCGGGGCACCTCTCCCAAGCTTGGCACAAGCCAAGGGGAGTGCCCATACCATGAACTCAAGTCTCCTTTGGTGGAGAAGATGATGATGGTGGTGGTGATGAGGTAGTAAGTTTGTTCTTCTTCCTCAGCTTATGCTTAAGGATGGAATTTTCCTCCCTTAAATCATCGATCTCCTTCTCGAGCTTTAATATCTTTTTGCATAGTTCCTGCTTGTTTTCCTGCAAGAGACGAAAAGGAATAAACTGGATCTTAGGTTTCTTTGCTTTATTAGGGAGACTTGACTTCTTGAATTCCACGTGCACGTCCCCAGGTTGGGGCAATGGAACTTCATCTTCATCTGAGCTTGTATCTTCTTTCCTTTTTTGATCATAGTCTTCTTCTTCCTTCGTGGTCCAACCGTAATGTTCCTCATCTCCGTAAACCTTGGGGTTTGCAATATAATCAGCAACATAGCTCTCACCCTCCGAATCTTGAGACGACATATTTTCAGATCTGCTAGAATAGCAAGAAAGAAGAACAGAAGATTTCTCCTCAATACGGTGGTCAATACATTCGGGGGGGTATATAAAGATTTTTTATCTTGGGAAACAAGCAAACAGGAGGAAAACGGAGTCGGGAAGATTCCCGAGGTGGGCACAACCCACCTGGGCGTGCCAGGGGGCCCAGGCACGCCCTAGTGTCTTGTTCCCTCCTCAGTTGCCTTCCTGGTTGTTTCTTATTTTCCTAATTTTTGTAATATTCCAAAACTGACAGAAAATATTTTTGCGGATTTTTCGGAGTTCGTTTACTTACCATATCACGTACCTCCTCTTTTTTAGTATTCTGGAGAGTTCCAGAAGGTTTCTTTTATGTGTTCCTTCGGTGTCATAGTTTGGATAATATTGCTTTCAACATTCATAGGCGTACCTGAGATATAGTGTTTGATTCTTTGCCCATTGACCACCTTTGGGTTAGTACCTTCGGCGTTATTTATCTTAATGGCTCCATGTAACACCCCCTGTATTAAGCTACAGTGATCACCCTTTTGATGAGGCCATGTCATCATGATTAATAGTGCATAATCATCATTAGCATCATATTGCATTTCAACTCCTAAGTCAAATTCAAATTTAAATGAAAGTGGAATATAAAAGTTGTCCAACATAGAAACTAAAATGTCAGATAAGTAACAAATATTCCAGAGGCTATTCTAAAATTGAAACCAACATCATTGGAATTGGATAAGTGACTCAAACAACCTCAAACAGTGGATAAAGATAATATTTAATAACCATTTATTAAATCTGAAATAAGTATGGAATTATGTTTTGTCCAAACTAATTTTAGGTGTTAGGGAATAATGCACTGGTATTTATGAAATAGGTCACACTTTTTACAAAAGCCATTTGGGGCCTAGACATTTAACAGTAGAGAAAAGAGAATAAAGAAAAGGAAAAAGAAACAGAAAAGGATAAAGGAACCCCCCCCCCCCCTCCCGACTGGGCCCCGGCCCAGCAAGCCACGGGCCGCCAGGCCGGCCCGCCGCGCCTACATAGCCGGCCACCCCCAACCCGAAACCCTAGCCCAACCCCCGACCCCCCCCCTCTCTTTCGCCCCCCTCCCTCGGCTGGATCTGGATCGGGGCATCCCCCGATCCCGTCCGCCCCGTCGCCGACGCCGCTCGCCGCCGCCCGGAGCCCGCCCTCCCGCCGGCCTGCACCTCGTCTCCGTCGCCATCGTCGCCGACGACCTCGTCCCCGACGTGCCCTCGCTCGGTGCCCGAGCCCAGCCCGTCACCCCGACGCCCCTACCCGCCCCTTCTCCCTCTCTCCGCTCCCTCTACGCTCCGTCTGTCGCCTTTTACCTCCCTGCCCTCGCCGGCCTCCCCGTCGACCCGTCGTCTCGGCCTCCACCCCGACCCCTCCTCTCGCTCGACGCCGACGCCCCGCCTCGACCCCCCCGTCGCCGACCCCCCTCCACGACTCAGCCCGCTGCCTCTGACCCTGCACCCTGCGTGAGGGCCACGCCCTCCCTCTCTCTCTGTCGCCGTCGTCGCCCCGCACCTGGCCCGCTCCAGCCGCTCGCCGTCGCTCGCCCTCCCGAGTCGCACGCGCGCGCGCGCCTGCCGTTCCTCCCGCTCCCCCTGCTGCGTTGCCGCGCCTGCGCATCTGCCAGCCCCGTCGCCACCCTCTCCCATGCCCGTGCCTGCCCCTTCCTCCCTCCGCGGCCCTGCTACCCTCTCACGCTCTCTCCTCCGCCCTTGTTCTCTTCCCTTCACCCCCTCCTCCGCCGCCTCCGCCCCCTCGCCGCGATACCTCGCCCGCCACGCGCTCGCTCCCTGCCGCTCGGCGGTTTCTTCTGCCGCCGCCGCTCCGCCCTTGCGCTTCACTCTGTTGACCCCCCCCCCTACCGCGGACGCGTCCGCTCTGGACGGGCACAGCGCGGACGGTCCGGCTGTGCCACTGTCCAGTGGGCCCCCCCAGAACTTTTAATAAAACAAAAAAGAAGAAATAAAAAATAATTTAAAATAATTAAATAATTATTAATTAATTAGTTAATTAATCCTGATTAGGTTAATCTAATTAACTAATTAGTGTTAATTAACAGTAATTAGTAATTAACTTAATTAACTGCTGACGTCAGCATGATGTCATGCTGACGTCATCAATCACTGTTTTCGGATAATTTTGATTAAATAATTAATTAAAATTTCAGAAATTGATAAAACTTTAGAAAATCATATCTTTTAAACCGTAACTCCGATGAAAATATTTTATACATGAAACTTGCTCAGAACGACGATACGAACCCGAATACACCTCTGTATTCCCGTCAGACGCCCGCAACTATGAGAACGTTGAACAATTCGAACCGATTTCGATAAATGAATAGTGTCCAACCCTAATTAAATAAATCCGAATAAATTCCTAAATTAACTAAATCGCTTAGTTAGGCTGTATATCACCCTGGCCCTGCGTTTAGACATGTCATGCATCCCTGTTGCATTATTGCCGTGTGTTTACTGTTTCTTCCCCCTCTTCTCTTCGGTAGACTACGAGACCGACGCAGCTGCTGGTGCCCCGACCGACTACGTTGTTGACGACCCCTACTTGCCAGAGCAACCAGGCAAGCCCCCCCCCTTGATCACCAGATATCGCCTATTCTTCTCTATACTGCTTGCATTAGAGTAGTGTAGCCTGTTACTGCTTTCGGTTAATCCCATTCTGCTGCATAGCCTGTCATTGTTGCTACTGTTGTTGATACCTTACCTGCAATCCTAAATGCCTAGTGTAGGATGCTAGTTTGTCATCAGTGGCCATACATTCTCGTCTGTCTGCTATGCTACATTATTGGGCCGTGCTCGCCACGGGTGGCGATTGCGGATATGTATACTACTTATTACATGTGACATCAGATGGATACTAAAGTTGGGTCGGCTCGTGGAGCACCCGCAGGTGATTCACGAATGGGGGCTGAAAGGATTGGCCTCCTCGACGGCCCCCTAAGTGACTCTTTGTTGTGGAGCGGCAGGGCAGGTTGTGACCACCTAGGAGAGAGGTGGGCCTGGCCCTGGTCGTCGTCCGCGGTGATCTCATAAAACACGTTTAACGAGATTGGATATTTGATCTGAGTCTGGCCACTGGCCTATACGCACTAACCAACTACGCGGGAGTAGTTATGGGTATCCCGGCGTCGTGGTATCAGCTGAAGCCTTCTTGACGTCAGCGACTGAGCGGCGCGCGCCGTGTTGGACCGCGATAACGTAACCGCCGTGATCGTGTGGGTTGCTAGGTCTGCTCGCGGCCGCGTACGCAACGTGCAGGAGCGCACTGGGCGATGGGCCCAGACCCCAGAGTGCATAGGATTAGTCCGGCGTGCTGACCTCTCTGTTGAGCCTAGGTGGGGCTGCGACGTGTGGATCTTCCGAGGCCGGGCATGACCCAGGAAAGTGTGTCCGGCCAAAGGGGATCGAGCGTGTTGGGGAATATGTGGTGCACCCCTGCAGGGAAGTTTATCTATTCGAATAGCCGTGTCCCTCGGTAAAAGGACGACCCGGAGTTGTATCCCGACCTCATGACAACTATAAATGGATACTTAATAAGAACACACCCTTACAGTGACAGATATAACCCTGGTCGCTCTCTCGCATGGTGGCGACGAGAGGACGAGGGTAGGATTAGCTATACGTTGTGGCTTGGTTAACTTCCAACTATCTCTTTCTATTGCTTAAGAAGGAGGCTGCCAGAAGCGTAGTCTTCGACAGGACTACTATCCCCCTCTTATTCTGCATTCTGCAGTTCAGTCCACCGATATTGCTCTTTCACATATCCATCCATAGTTGTATAGATCCTTGCTTGCGGAGTACTTTGGATGATACTCACGGTTGCTTCTTCCCCCCTCCTTTCCCCCTTTCCCTTCTTGCTGGTTGTCGCACCAGATGCTGGAGCCCAGGAGCCGCGCCACCCTTCGACACTACTACCACCAGGGCGGAGCCTACTACTACGTCAGGACTGCCGATGACCCATGATAGTTAGGATGATTCCCGAGGCATGAGCCCTGCCCTGTTCGTATCGGTTGTATCCTGTTTTGTGCTAAGCCATTCTTATGGCACCTTGTTTAACTTATGTCTGTACTCAGATATTGTTGCTTCCGCTGACTCGTCTATGATCGAGCATTTGTATTCGAGCCCTCGTGGCCCCTGGCTTGTATTATGATGCTTGTATGACTTATTTATGTTTTAGAGTTGTGTTGTGATATCTTCCCGTGAGTCCCTGATCTTGATCGTACACGTTTGCGTGCATGATTAGTGTACGATCGAGCCGGGGGCGTCACAAGTTGGTATCAGAGCCGACTGCCTGTAGGAATCCCCCTTTCCAATTCCTTGGCCGAAGTTGAGTCTAGACAAAGAAAACCGTTTTACTAACTTGGCTGTGTGGCTTACGGGCCCACATTGCCAACTGGGTGGTATTAGGATCTTTTATTCCTCGTCTATACTCTGGGACTCTGATCTCTCTTCTACTCGGGTTAAATGAATTTTACTAACGCTGACACTTAGGGTCTCGTGATCACATCCACCGGAGTTCTGAAAATTTCCCCCCTTGCTTCGAGATTGTGGGCCAGGTTCTGCTTACAGGATCCTTTTATCGAGGGCACCCTGTGTTGTCACTTGCAGATTCCTCGCCCCACCAGTTTTTCCCGACGTTGATGTAGCCTTTGCTATGTCTCGTTGTGTACTTCCTTACCGCGTGCCTGCGCGCCGCCTAGCATGTCCAGTTTATGAAATTGCGCCGTTATGCTGTCCGCATGTACCTGACTTTGTGTAAGGATATGTATGTCTTAATTGACTACTTTTATGTATTTGATGCACTGCTTAAACTATTGTCGAGTTACATCATGCTTGTCACTAAGCACTCGCGTTTGCTTTTACTAAACTACCCCCTGTTGTAATTTAGCAGGATGGTTAGACCCGCTGGTCGTGGTCGTGGCCGTGGTGCCAACGATCCACCACCGCCGAACTATATGGCTGGAATGATGCAGCAATTTGAACTGCAACGTCAGTTCATGCAAGGGATCATGGATCAGTTTCCTCGTCCCAATATGAACCAGTATCCGGGCCCAGGGACCCTGCAGGACTTTATGCGCCTCAACCCAACCGTCTACCGCGGCTCAACTCAGCCCCTGGATGCGGATGACTGGCTTCGCGACATCACCTATGAGTTGGAATCTGGTGGCGTTGCCCCTGCAAACTATGTCACCTTCGCCTCCTTCTTTCTCAAGGGCCCCGCTGCTCAATGGTGGGACAGCCACAGGCGCACTCAACCAGCTGGCACAGTCATCACTTGGCCGGATTTCCAAGCTGCCTTCCGTGCCCGTTTCATTCCTCAGGGAACCATGTACCGGAAGAAGCAAGAGTTCCGCAACCTCACCCAGGGCAACAAGACAGTGGAAGCTTATCAGCGGGAGTTTCTGGAATTATCCCGCTATGCTGAAGAAGACATTCCCACTGATGCTCGCCGCCAGGAAAGGTTTCGCGAAGGACTTCAAGCTGACATCAAGCTAGCGCTCCTTGTGCATGAATTTGATAATTTCTCCATCTTGGTGAACAAGGCTATCCAGGTCGAGACTGGTCTGCAGGCGCACCAGGGATCTCTTAGGCGCAACCGTGGCACCGGTTCATCTTCAAGCCAGCCTGCACAGAAGCGTCGAATCTGGATTCCAAACAGCGTGTACCGTCCAGCTGCACCTGCTCCAAGACAGTCCTATACTGCACCACGTCTGCCTCCACCACCTAGGCAGCCAGGACTTCCAGCTCCACCACCCCGAGCTCCTGCTCCCAATCCCAATGATAGTCTGTGCTACAAGTGTGGGCAGCCAGGTCATTTTTCCAGGAACTGCATTCAGAACCAGAACCAACTGGCACTTCCTGCAACTGGCCGTAGGAACAATCAGCCTCGCAACAACAATGCCAAGTCTTATGGGCGTATTCAGGCCAACCACACCGATTTCAATGAAGCTCAGGACCAGCCTGCCACCGTGATGGGTACTCTCCTTGTTAATTCAGTACCAGCTTCTGTTTTATTTGATTCGGGAGCATCGCATTCATTCATGTCCGAAGAATTTGCATACAAACACGACATTAAAAAGGATAAAACAACACGGTAAAAAGTGATTTTATTTACCGCACGAGAATGCCAGACGAGGCAGAGAGGAGGCCGAGCAGGCCAATCTCCGAGCCCGAACATGGTGGCGAAAGAACAACTTACAGCGGCGGAGGAGAAGATGAGGGCAGTGACCGGCGTGGAGATGGCGTCGAAGAAGTCAGCGCAGCTAGGGGTGGGATAAAAACCCGAGAACCGATAACCGGAGCCAAAAAACGATCCGAAGCCGAAACAACCAAGGGACCGAAGCTTCAGTTGTTAGCTCGGTCAGCGAACTGAGAACGATATTTAAATCGGTGAATTGGTAATTGTGATTTTGTTGACCGATCTCCCGAAACTAACGAAGTACTGTACTTTTGTTAAGGCCAGCGTTACTAACTAGAAGCCTAATGCCATCTACGTAACACATATCAGTAAACAAAGCGCTTAAACGCTACAGAAACTACAAGATGGGCTTTTTTCTAGACTTTTCCTGAGCACACACGTAGCCTCCATGTCTATCCTGTACTCGCAGAGCTTCGGCTTCACGCTCCCATAGGCCACACAAGCACCGCTGGGCCGCCTCTACTTTTCCGGCCTCACAAATATGCAGACAGCGGTCAGGCGCGGTGCGTGCAGCCATGCGCCTTCCCGGCTGCTGCCGCGGCGCTCATGGTTTCCTCGTGATGGCGATGGGCGATGGCGACGACGGCCAACGCTCCCATCGGTCATGGGCACACGGCAGCAATACTGTGGGGGGGGGGGGGGGGGGGGCCGGAGGGCGGCGGGGGCAGGGCGGGGGGAAGGATGCCGCTTCCGGGACGATGCAACAGCTCTCGTATGATACGAATGCTTCGATTAATTACTGTTCCTTTCTCAGTATATGTCTTGACAACGATTTGACTCCCAGATTTCTTAATCCCATCCAAACTATCGGGTCTCTTCGGTAACAACGGGACCGAACCAAAACTATGGGTGGACAGAATGCCTCGGTCATCTGATTTATGGAAAAAAAAAAAAAAAAAAAAAAAAACAAAAAAAAAAAAAAAAAAAAAAAAAAAAAAAAAAAAAAAAAAATGACCGTCGGTCAGGAAAAACAGGAAAACCGAATCTCAGAATAAAACTGAGACACCGAAACGATTTTTCAGTGTCTAAAAAGAATGGCCCCAGGCCTAGCGGCAGCAAAGCGCTTCATCGCTCCGGAATCGACTGAGGCTAGCGGTGGCGCTTAATGGTTTGAGCGGGCGGCGGAGGGAGAGAGATAATGACAGAGCGGGGTGGAGTCTTTATTAAGTGCAGTAGGGGCGGACGCAACGCATTTACGCAAGTGCCTGGCGGTTCAATCTGGTGGACATGTGGCAAGAATGCAAGTTATTGAGAGTTGAGCAGGTTCCAGGCGCAGGTTTGTCGGGGGTCGTTCCGGATTCCTAGTGTTCAGGCAAAAGAGATAGAGCATTAAAAAGTGTTTTAAATGTGTGTCTCTGTATCTTCAGCTAACAAGGACACGTGAAGAACATTCGACAAGTGGTCAACGGAATGCATATGAGAGACAGAGAGATTGAGGGATAAGCACAAGGGTAGGGTCTGATCACCTTCACTAGTTAGAAAATGGCAAATTTGAAGACATAGTATAAGTGACTGATGTAGAGGACGAACACATATATATAAATATATCAGTGAAGAACAAATCAACATGGACGAAGATACCTTTGAAGTCAAACCAATGTTGAAGACCAAGGCAAATATGAAGATAAGCAAACATGACGCCAAAGAAAACCTCAAGAAATGGGTGGCGTAACCCACCGATAGGAAATATTCGACCCAAACACGGCGACAATTAGCGTGCGCTCCGAAGTCAAATTCCACATTAATGTATTCACACTTAGAGGGTAATCTTCATGAATGAAGATTACGTTACTTGTGTGTTGCACTCTAAGTCATCAACATGCATAAGAGTAGGATGTGTGTCCATTCACAGGACATTCAGGATTCAAGATATTTAGCTCACACCGCAGGACTTGACAAAACCTTTTCTATCCAAGGGCTTTGTGAAGATATCAGCTAATTGCTCTTCAGTGTGGGGGGCCGGGATGACGTGAATGATATCAATGCTTCCTTCAACGATGATCCCTGAGAACATGATGACGTATCTGAATGTGTTTTGTTTCGAGTGCGAACTGGGTTTGAGCAACTGATGGCGCTTTCATTGTCGCAGTAGAGTGGCAAGCGTCATGTGGGCCATAATCCTTGAGGGTTGTTTCATCAAAGAGCTGAGCGCCAAGAAGGATCCAGCAGCAAGTGTAATTAGATTAGCAGTGGATAGGGATAACATAGTTTGCTTCTTTGAAGCCAATAGACAAGAGATCATCAAGAAAGGACATGTGCAGATGTGGGACTTGCGATTCACCTTGTGACAGCATAATAGGCATCTGAGAATCCAACTAGAACAAACGCTAGCCCTTGGATGCAATAATCCTAGAATGTTGGGTGTGAGAAATATCGAAGAATTCGCTTCACCGCGAGGTGATGCGAGTCCTTTGGTGACGCTGGGAAGTCGGGCACACATGCAAACGCTAAGTATTAGATTCAGGCTAGATGCACAAAGTACAATACGAACCAATCATGGAGTGATTACCTTTTGATCGACTCTTTACATGTCGTCGGGGCCCAATGATCCTTTGGTTGGCCATTGGTGTCGTGTACCTTTGCAGTCTGGCATTCAAACTTCTTCAGGAAATCGTTGAAGGTACTTCTCTTTGTAGAAGATGCAATTTCTCTGTTGACGGATTTGAAGAACCAAGAAAAAATTTTTCAGCCTCCAATCATGGACAATCTTATATTGCTCTTGCATAATGGGCCCAAATATCACTGATCTCTTATCAGTGCAGAGAAGATAATGTCATCCAATAGATTTGGCATACAAGACAGTTCACCATCATATGTTGTTGAAGAGAGTGGGATCTAGAGAAACAAGGTTTGAAGCCTTTGCTCTTCAGGAAGTCTTTGTTGTGTATACCAAGCCGAGGTGCTCGTTTGATGCATACAGTGATTGTGAGTTTATACACAATGTCAGGCGCTTGATCTTCAAAAACCAGGTGGTTGTGCAAAATACCTCTTCATCAATTTTGCTGTTGAGGAAGCATGTTCACATCCATTGTTACGAAGCTGTTGTTGTGGTTGGCCTAGGCTAGCAATACGCGAATAGGCTTCAAGCGTAGAAACAGAGCAAAGGATTCGTCGAAGTAATTCTTCCATGTGTGTATCCTGGGCAACGAGACGAGCCTTGTTTCTGACAATTGACATGATCATCTTGCTTGTTGCGATAGATCCATTTGGTGCCAATAATATTGTGTTCGGGGACTCAAGGTGCTTAACTAGCTCCCAGAATTATTTAAATTCAAACTGTTAAGCTCTTCTTGCATAGCTTGAATCATCAGTTCCATGAAGGCTTCATCAACTTTCTGGGTCAGATATTAGGACAAATGCAAAGTGCCCACAGAATTTGCTAGCTGTGTTGCTCTTGAACGAGTGGTGGACAAGGTGCATATCCGGTCAATGATTTCTCAATCTGGACTTCATTGCGCCCCGGGGAGACAGGGAAGATGTTGCCCTGCTGATTGCATATTCTTCAGCAATTGGCGCTTCAGGCTGAGCATTGTCTTCATGTGATTAGTGTCGAAATGATGATTTCCTCTTCAACCTGTTCCTCGGTGGGTATGATTTTCCAGTGCCCATTAGCTGATAGATTCACTAGGTGTAGCGTCATCTAGACATTTGGCAGGTGCTCTCGTTGTGAGCCGTTAGTTCATCGAACCGCACATCTACAGTTTCAACCACTTATAGTGAGAAGAGGTGAAGACTCTATAGGTGTGCGGAATCCTGTCCGTAGCCAAGAATAAAAACCTTCATGTTCTTTCGATGCAAAATTTGACGTGTGATGTGGATCGTGATCCAGCACCGAGCACCAAAGACTTGAAATAACTGCACTGGCTTTTACCAGTTAGGAAGTTCATAGGATGTCTTACTTTCCCTGAAGAACTTCTGAAGATAAAAACTCTGTTGATGATATGGCAAAGCTAGTATAATGGATTTCAGGCCAGAAACTTATTGGGAGTCTTGTACTCATCGAGCATCGTCGTTCCATCTCAATGAGGTTCTTTTTTTGTTCTTGCGCTCCACGTGCCCTTTGTGAGGTGTGTATGGAGCAGAGAATCATGGTGTGATGCCCAAGTATCAGATAAATGTCGAGCCGGTGTTCTTGGAATTATGTGCCGTTGTCACTCCTGATGTGCTGATCTTGAATGACATAGTTGGGTCATGCATGATTGGCGAAGCGTCTGAAGGGAATCCTGCACTTTAGTCTGATAGAGAATTTGTGCACCCAGGTGTATCTCGAGTAATCATCACACTAACGAGCCATAAGGTGTGCCGTGGTAGTAAGGGAGAGTAATGAGTAGCGGCAAATAAATCCATGTGTAGCAGCTCGAAGGGGCGTGTGTAGTATGATTGTCTTCGAGGGATGCTTGGCCCTAGTAATCTCCCACTTCACAAGACACCACACAGATGATCCTTCTTGAACTTGATGCCCGCATGCCAAGACATGCTTCTCTTCACGAGAGTGTGCAGTTCCCCTGCCCGCCATGCACTTAGCCTGCAAGGCCAGAGCAACACTTGAAGCTTTTGCATAGAAGACAGACGGCAAGCTGTGGTCCGCGGAGAAATCTATCATATACAGATAGTTCTCTTCGATACCCCTTCGAAATAGAGATTTGTCAGATTCCATAAGCACAGACAACGATATTTTTCAAATATCACAATTCATGTTCAGATCACAAAGCTTGAGATAGACATTAAGTGAACCAAGGGATTCAACAAGCATCACTTATCCATGTGCTGATCTTTGAGATGCCAACTCTACCTAGGCCCCATACCGGCTTTACCCGTGTCAGCGAACGGATGTGACGTGTTAGTCGAGGAGTAGGGTTGAATCCAGGAGAAGACCGATCCACCAGTCATGTGGTTAGTGCCTCCACTGTCCATGTCAATCCGTAGCTTTCGGAGTCGTACCCTTACAATGAAAGTTAGCGGGATAGGCTTCACCAAGAGTATTGTGAAGCACAAACATATAGCGAACAGCATGCTATCAAGTTAAGATTCTGTTTGGTAAGATAGGCTGCTCGTCAAGAAACCGGAGATTGAAGTAAATGGTAAGACCATTCGCATATTATTTGCGTCCACAATATGTTTTAGGTCCCCCAGCACTTGCGTCAGACGACATTTGATTTTACAGGCTGGAGACTTCCCTCAGAGAAGTTTAATTCTTCTTAACAACCCACATCTTTAGGGTGGCTTAGAGCAATGAGTCTAATGCAGCATCTGACACTTCTGGCTTTGGAGCCCTAGCAATAGTTTTAAGGAGGTGAATATACTTATAAGACTATGCAGAGAAGTTCGTGGATGTTGGAACATAGCGGTTTGAAGAAACCCACTCATATTCATGAGTCGATGCTGGTGTTCCTGCAAAACATTGGCGTTAGGGTGACCTTGTGAGGTCATCTGCCGTATGAGCTTTTTGGGACCATATGAAGCCTTTGGTCTGGGGTTTGTCTTCTTCCCTGGTGAGTCATGACGGATTCACAGGCAGCTTATAAGACAACTTTTGGGCACCCAGATCTTTTCAACGGGGTGCCCATTCCTGCAGTTCGTACCAATAAACATGGCAAACACTTCGCCATTTCTGATTCTTAAACAGTTATAATTGGAGTCGACGATTTTATCAATGATAAGGGGTAGCACAAGTGAAGCAATATAAGGTGGATGGGTACACTTGAAGGGCCATTTGCCGCACCATGTGTTTTGGGGTACTGTAGGGTCAGTAAGATCATTCAGCATTCATTTTCTCTCGAACCATCACCCTCTTTCCTAGGGTTTCGGATCAGATCTGTTTCTTGAGGACATCAGCCATAGTATCTGATGCCCTTTGAGGGCTTTTTACATGCCAGTGGCAAGCAATGTTCTTCCACACTGGAATTCTCATCAACAAAGTAGTAGGTAACCTCAGTAGGGGGGTTAGTTACCAAATCAGCAGTGAAGATGTTGCAAACCACAAGAGGTAGTGGAACATTCAGCAACAGAGAAAGCATTATCACGCTCAAGCATTTTAAACATGGTGGCACAAAAGCTCCTGAGCGGAACTGATCTGTTGAGCGAGTAGTGAATGTTTCCTTTTGAAGATCTTCATGAGACGCTCTCAGTTCTCTAGATCTGCTTCTTTTGAAGATAATCATAGGAAAGCTTCTCATGAGTAGCTGAGAGGGTTATGATGACTTTCAAGTTCCTCGTACTTAAGGCGAAGATTTTAATGTCTTCGATTAAGAGATGCGTTCGAGTCAATTTCCTCTCCAATAGGTCACCGCTTTTCTCTAACAACGTTGAAGAGGTTCCATAGCAGTTTGTTGTTCAGTGCCAATTTTAGCGAGCTCTTATAGTGGGTGTGGATTCACATTCAGAGTTCATCTCACTGGGGTTTGAAAAGTAAGGCATCGTGTGAGTTTACCGTGCACTCGCCTGCATTGAAGCAATAGGTCAGAGCAGAGTCGTCTTCATCATCGGCTCAGCGTCAGCGACGTGACCATTGTCTTCCGTGTTGAAGATGGGACTTGGCGACGAAGCCGAAGCTCGAGCCAGGCTTGCCACGCCTGAGTCAGAATCACCTCCGTCCCTAGAGCAGACTCCTCAGAAATCCATCTCCTTGCCAATGAATGCACGAGTCTGCTGATGAGATCTTCTTGTGAGGATTTTGGGGGGTGACGAAGACTTTGATGAGACTTGTAGATGACTTTGATAGATTTTCTTTTTCTTCTTGTCTCAGAATTCATATCCTTGCTCTCTTCTTGTCTTAGTTCTTGTCCCATTGAGGAACCAGAGGTGTCGTGCCTGGCGTCTGCATTTGTGGCATGTTCTTTCTTGAGGACGAGAGGAAGCCTCAGAATTTGCTTGAAGTGGATCTTGAAGACTTTCCGAAGCGATTATTTTTGAGAATTCTTGAAACTTCTTCACAAGCATGCGAGCCTTGGACAAGGTCTTCAGGAATCTCCAGAGCTACAGATCAGATTCTTCTTCTTCAAATGAGGAAACAACTTTGACTTCAAAGCACGAGATCGCCATAGTTGGGCCTAGATGTCTCGCTTTCAGATAGGTTGGAACTCAGTGTGTTGAGCCTCTCTAGTATGTCAGTGGATTGAGTTCTCTGAAGTCAGGACGTTCTTGTATCATCAGGCAAGGTGTCAAAAATGAGTGTCAAGTGAGCTCAGAAGCTTCTTCACGATTTCATGCTTGGTTATCTACAGTGGCGCAAGAGGAAATGAAGCTCATGTGGGATATGAGGAGGAGATCAATTTTGTGAGCTGACATTCTCATGGCCGTTTCTCTGAAGCGGTTTGAAGAGGTTGTAAGAACATCAATCCTTGAGTCTCTCTGGGTTGAGGACGCCTTCGTTGACTTTGGAAGCTAGTTCCCAGACAGCTTGGCAGTTTCCCAGGCACTCACACGGACCTACATCCTTGGTCACAGTGACCACCGATGATGTTCTTGGCGGTTGAGTCCAGTTGCCAGCGACACCTCTTGACATCAGTAAGTGTGCAAAACCGTCAACGAGCCTTGGGAATGCCTATCTTGACGACATACCAGAGCGTCAATGTCAATGCTTCAAGGATGCATCCGCATCTTATTCTCCAGTTGGGTAATCAGTGACATGAAGACTGGTGCAGCAGCGGAAGACGCTTGATTATCCCTGCATGTCGACATGCTAAAACTCCAGTGTGGTTAAACTGAACACACAGAACAAGGGAACCTTGCTTGATACCAGTTGAAGTGCAGGTATCGATAGAGGGGGGTGAATAGGGCGATTTTTATAAATTCTTTCAAAACACGAGGTCTTTGAAGACAATGTTTACGATGAACCTATATGATATGTCAGCAGAAGATTACTATAGACAAAGCCCATAGTCAAGTAAGCAAATGTAGTGAAAGCATGAGACTACAGCAGCAGCCAGGGAGAATGATCAGAATGAAGACAGTAGAATCCAACAAGTAATAGTGTAACACAGTTGAGTCAATAAATTAGGCAAAGCAGTGACTTCACAAAGACAAACGAATATGTAGGAAGTAGGGAGAACCAGTTTGCTTGGGAAGACAAGGATTTGGTAGACCAGATCCACGTTGCTGTGACAACTATCAAGTTAGTTAGGGAGGCTGAGATTGAAATTAGAAGATTGTGTCTCACCTTATTCCCTTGAGCTAAGGACCACAAACCAGTCTACCCCAATCACTCTGGTAAGTCTCAAGGTAGACTTCCCCACAGACCTTTTTTCCACACTCTTTTCTTTTAGTCACGGCAATCCCCACAATGACTCTTGGAGCTCAGAACGTGAGGCCTAACCGGCTGGGGATTGACCAGTCCCAAGTGTACAGTCTTCAGGTCACTCAGACAGAAAGACTTCAGTGATGCCTAACAATCTTTGGCTCTGGGTGCTTTGGGCTTTGCCTGCAAGGCCCCTCCTCTCTCTCAAAGGCTTTGAGGTGGGTGTCTCCAACGACCAAAATCTGCACTAACTCTGAGCAGCGACAAATTTATGGTGTAGGGGGTGGGCTATTTATAGCCAGGAAGCAACCCCTACACTGATTTGTCCAACTGAACCCGGGTCACTAAGGAACGACACAATGTCAAAAGCCCGATCAACACGATTCAACACAAGCGGCGCTTGTTTGAGGCTACAAGCAAAGTGACTCCATCTCAACTCTGGTAGATGCTTCATTGTCTTCGCCTCGAAGATATAGGAAATTTTTGGTCGAGCATCACGTCAGTCATCTGACGGTTTCACGTTGGACCCCACTACAGTTACGGTAGGTTCCTATGGATCAATAAAGAAGAAAAGGAAACTACGAAACAACTATGTCTTCGCACTCCATAATATTCAAGTGAATGTTCTTTACCAAGTCTTATTTATCTTCATCTGAATTATTCATGACACACCATTGTCATACATGGTCTTCATACATTTTTAGGGGTTCTCTGAGTAGTAACCGAATCAATGAGGGACTAACTACCTGGTGTATCCTGCAAATTCCTCACAAACAGCTTAGTCCCTCAACACGTTTTCGTCAAACTCCAAAACCAACTAGGGGTGGCACTGAATGCCATCACAAATCCTCAGCCCGAGGTGGGCTAACTCCCATTCCTCGTCCATGTAGTAGCTGCCGAGATGATGAAGATGTCCACGGGATATTTCCCCCTCCCGACAGGGTGCTGGAATGGGGTCTGATTGGTTTTTTCGAGCTATAGAGGCTTGCGTCGAGGAACTCTTATCTTAGGGTTATTTCTGGGGGTCTTCTGGTTTACAGTTTTTTGGCGTTTGGTTTCACGCAAGATGGGCCCGAGGTGATCACGATACACACCAGGGCGCGCCTGGGGGGGCCTGGCATCCCCTGGTTGTTGTGCTACCCATGTCTTCGGCCCTCCCACGAGCTTCTAGTGCCTCTTTTGTACCAACACAATCGTCAAAAGTTCGTTACATTTGGAGAACTTTCATTTCGCACAAAACACAAACCACGGCAGTTCTACTAAAATCAATGCAGTCGTGGGTTATTCCATCCAATCATACAAAACCATATAAAATTGTTGAAACATGGCATGAATACTTCATAAAGTTATAGATACATTGGAGAACGTATGAGTATCCCCGAAGCTTATTCCTACTCGTCCTCGAGTAGGTATGAAAAGAATAATTTATAGAAGTGTGAATGCTAAGCTATGTGCATAAAGTTTGTCAATTGATAATTTCAATCACTTTTCCTAGCATCATAACAACAAACTCTTTCTCATAAAAACTACAACATTATAAAGTAGCAATTGAAAACGGAATTTGGTTGTGGGGAATGCTACCTATCATATTCATTCAATTCTTTTCTTTTAGCAGGATTTGGACTTTTAGATGGTTCAAACAATAGTCTATATTTGAATGAGATTCAATACTTCAAGCAATCACACAGCAACCATGTTCCTTTTAAATATAAACCACTAAAGAAAGTTATGCCCTAGCACCATCATGCTCAAATCATTGACCATTCGCAAAACACCCTCGAAGGATAGCTACATCCACATGCACACAGTATGATCATAGTGCTTTTCCCTAGTTTGGTCTTATAATAGAAGATGGAGTACTCAAAATAAAAATAAATAATTTCATAAAGTAAATAGATAGGCCCTTCGCAGAGGGCAACAGAGATTTGTAGAGGTGCCAGAGATCAAGCTTATTGAGAGATAAAAATATTTTGAGATGCAACTTTTTCCGTCAAGGAACAACGCCGTAATTCCCAACGCTTCCATGTAGATACTATCATAGCGATTCCCAAAAAATAAAGTTTATTCCTTTTTTCCACCATACTGTCCACACTCCACGACTAGCCGTATCCACGAGTGTATACCAGTTCCATACAACACTTTCAAGGAATTTATTTTCTGACACATAAAGTAAATTTGTTTTTTCATTTGGGACTGGGCATCCCATTACCCTCACACCGCGTACTCTCGTGCAATGCAAAGTGAATAAACACATCATCTTGAAATAACACATCTAGATGAAAATATTGGCCACCCCCTGACGCTTCATGAGCGGTACGAGCAACACAAAGTAAAATTCATTTTGAAATTAGAGATGGACAACATCAAATTTGCTAGAACGGCATGCGAAATAACGCAATAGGTAGTATGGTGGGACTCATGTGGCAAAACGTGGTGTTAAGTATTTTGGATGCACAAGTTGTATTCCCACTTAGTTCAAATGGAGGCTAGCAAGATGAGAGAGCAACCAGCCGAAACAAAATTCACATACTGAGCATTGAGCATAAAACTAACACGATAATGCACACAATAGGATGTAATTCATTGCCAATACAATTGACTTTATGCTTTGCTAAAAATAACAAACCTTAACACATATAGTTACTGATATATCTTCAAATGCATCTAATTCTCCACCAACCTGGCTCAATATATTATCTCAATATCGCAAGCTATTGCAAGGAAACCATACTTATCATATCCAATGATCTACATGAAAGTTTTTTTAGTATCCTCTTGAAACATCCATCACTTTGGGACCAAATTCATAGCTTGTGAAATTTTCATCACTATTATCAACTCTTAAAATAATATAACGTGAAGCATGAGATGTTCAACAAACACTACTCAAAAAGATATAAGTGAAGATCAAATGAGCAGTGTAAGTACAAGGGAGCTAGTGAGGACTCTCTCTCTCATTTAAATTTTTTAAGATCTAAGTATTTATATTAAAACAAACGCAACAAAACAAATAAAATGACATTCTAGATAGCACACACATCATGTGAAGCAGCAAAACTTAGCTCACTGAGCTAACCGATAATTGTTGACCTGAAGAAAGGTGGGATTTGCTCTAACCCGTGGCATCCCCAAGCTTATATGCTTGAGACTTCTTGAAATGTTATATTGGGATGCCTTGGGTCATCCCCCAAGATTGAGCTTTTGTGTCTCCTTAATTTTTTTAGATATCATGGTTTCCTAAATCTTAACAAACTTCAATCCACCACACAAACTCAATAGAACTCGGAGATAAGTAGTTAAGATCAACCAATACAACCTTATCATTATGTACGTAGAAATCACTAAAATTATGATTTAACATTGGCATACTATGCCTCTCCATATTTTAAATACTCTATCCTCAAAGAGATCATTAAACAGCAAACCTATGCCAAACTAACATCAATCTGCTAAACAGCGACGTCTGTAAAGAGTGCAATTTACTTCACCTTTCCTAACTCCAAACATTCTGAAAATTTACAAACACTATAGAAAATTTACCCATAGTTATTGCGCAAAAAATTAACATTTGTACAATTCTGACATTTCCCTCAACTTCAACGCACTATACGGAACTTTCTGTTTTCGACCGCAACATATAGACTTGCAAAATTAGCATAAACAAAGGCTATACTGACATTTTTATTGAAGTAAAAAGATACAAACAATATTATAATATAACAGTACTAATCAAAATCCTAATAAAAAAATGATGCTCCAAGAAAAACACTCTATCATGTGACGAGTAAAAATATGCCCTAAGTAAGGTTATCGATTAATGTTGGAGACGAAAGAGGGATTGCCTTCCGGGGCTCCCCAACTAGTCTTGGGATCTTCCTTGAATATTACCTTTGTGGGTGCCTTGGTAATCACCCAAGCTTAGGATTGTTCAACTACTCCTTATTCTCCTCAATGTCGATAATCTGCACCCAAAACTTGGAAAAACTTCAATCCAACAAACTTAACGGAACTTCGTGAGATGGGTTAGTATATAACGATATCATTCACTTTCGTACTGTCAGATAAGATTATAATTGTTTCCACATAAGGCCTACTGTACTCTACATTCCGCAATTTATATAAGCAATATAAGTCCATAGAAACCATAAAACAAGCAACTATGGCTTTGCAAACAGAATAGTCAAAAACAGAACAGTCTGTAACGACTACCACTATTGTCATACTTCTGTAATTCCAAAATTCTGCAAACTTAGGAAAACATGAAAATTTGATACCCATAAACTTTAAAATTCAGATTTTTTTGACACTCCAGTGATTTTTAACATATTGTCTTGGCGCAAAAGTTTCTGTTTTTGCACAGAATCAAGTCAACTATCATCCACATACCCAAGGCCTTTACTGGTACTTTATTGAAACAAAATATATAAAACATGTTATAAAGTACTACGAATCCTAATCAGTTGAACACACAAAAACAGTGGGTAAAACGTGTGGGGTTGTCTCCCAACAATCGCTTTTCTTTAATGCCTTTTAGCTAGGCATGATAATTTCAATGATGCTCACATTTAAAGTTAAGAAGGTAAACACAAAGAGAGCATCATGAAGCTTATGACTCCATTTAAGCCTAACCCTTCCTATGCATAGGGGATTTGTGAGCAAAACAATTTATGGGAGCAAGAATCAACTAGCATCGTAAGCAAAACAGTGCAAACTTCAAAACTTTCAACACATAGATAGGAAACTTGATTATTGAGATTGTAAAAGCGAATGTTTCCCTCTCATAATGAATTGTTCATAGCATCAGGAATGGGAATTCAACAATATAAGCTATCAGCATAAGCACTCTTTTCAGATCCCACAAGCATAGAAACTTTTGTTTACTCTCCACGATAATCAATTTCTTCTCATTGAATCGTAGTGGAGAGAAACTCAAAAAATAACTATCATGTGATGCTTGGTGGCAAAATTGAAATCATGTATTACACGTTCCAGATGGAAATATGCCATGATAGGCATAATGAAAGTTTGTTATATATATTTCCTATTCATGATAATTTATTCATGCTAGGAATTGTATTGACTCGGAACTTAATACATGTGTGGATACATAAACAAATATCGTTGTCCCTAGTGCCTCTACTGACTAGCTCATTGATCAAAGATGGTTAAGGTTCCTAACCCATGGGACATGAGTTGGACTTGATACGGGATCACCACTCATTAGGAGAATGATGTGATGACAGACCCATCCGCTAATTAGCTAGCTATGATCGTTCAATTTTGCTATTGCTTTTCTTAATGGTCCAAACATATTCCTTCAACCATGAGATCATGCAACTCCGCTCGATACCGGGAGAGGAATACCTGTGTGTGCTATCAAATGTCACACATTGTTTGAGTTGGCATAGATCGAAATTGGGATTTTCATCCATGTATCGAAGAGGTATCTCTGTGCCCTCTACGTAATACAGCATCACAAGAAGCTTGCAAGCAAAGTGACTAAGGAGTTAGTTATGACAATATGTATTACGGATGAGTAAGATACTTGCCGGGTAACGAATTGAACTAGGTGAAGATACCGACGATCGAATCTCGGGCAAGTTACGGCCGACAAGACAAAGGGGAATTACGTGTATGTGTCCCCCACCAATAAAGGTTCGACCAATAACGATTTGTAGAAATGTAGGAACCAATATGGGCATCCAGGTCCCGCATTGGTTATTGACGGAGAGCGTCTCGGTCCTGCTCATCATTTCCTCGACCCGTAGGTCGCACCTCTAACGTTCGATTACGATAATAGTATTATTGGTTAATGGAGTGTGGTTGGACCCGAACGTTGTTCGGTAGTCCCGGCTGAGATCACGGACATTACGGGAGCTCCGGAATGGTCCGAGGTAAAGATGCATATAGGGACAATGGCTTTTGGTCACCAGAAAGGGGTTTCGGAATGTCCAGTTTTTATCGGAGTTACCGCAAAGGGTTTCGGGAGGCCACGGCCACTTGGTGGGCCTCATGGGGCCAAAGGAGGGAGGCGCACCAGTCCCACTAAGGGGTTGGGGCACTCCACCTCCCCTGCCATGAGCCAGGAGGAAGGCGGGGGGCCGGACAGGGCACCACCTGGCCCCATCCCTGCCATCTCCTCAACCCGAAGAAGGAAAGGGGAGGCGCTAGGCAGGTAGGCCCAGGGCGGCCGCGCGCCACCTGTTTTTTTTGCGCACTCCAGTTTTTCCCTCCCTCCCCCCTCCACCTATATATTGTGAGGAGGGAGGGCAAACACACACCATGATACTCAAGCCGTGTGCGGCGCCCCCTCTCCCCTCTAAGTTCGTCCCTCCCGGTCCTAATTGTTCTTTCATAGTTCTCGGCTTGTACTAGCCTGCGAAGATAGTGCACCACCCACCGTACACCATGCCGTTGTGCTTCCAATAACTCATCTACTACTTCATATGTCTTGCTGGAGTCAAGAAGGCGAGGAAGTCCTCGAGTGAACATGTGCTGAACGGAGGTGTCGGTGCGTTCGGTATTCTTTGATCGGGGAACTCGGAAGTGTACGGACTACATCAACCGACGTGCTAAACGCTTCCTTCCGCTAAACGGTCTATGAGTGTACAGGACATATCTCTCCCTCTCGTAGCTATGCATCCATCCTCATGGATAGGATCTTGTCGTGTGCGTAGAATTTTTTTGTTTTCCATGCAATGTTCCCCAACAGTGGCTCAGAGCACAGGTCTATATGCGTAGAGATGAAATGCACGAGTCAGCACAAAGAAGTTGGGGGCGGTGATGTTCATACTGCTTACCACCAATGTCTTATTTTGACTTCGGCGGGTATTGTGAGATTGAAGCGGCCGCGACCAACCTTACAGGTCACGCACATAGAACCAGTTCCACCGACTGACGTGCAACTGTTTTGGCAATAAAGGTGGCTGGCGGTGCTGTTTCTACTCTTTAGTTGATAGAATTTGACTACGCGGCCGGTCCTCTGACGAAGGTTTAAAACAGCAAACTTCATAATCAACGTTGTGGTTTGCTAGATAGTTAGAGACGGATCTTTTGTTGCCCGTAGAGCACGTAAAATTGCAACAACAAAGTAGAGGACGTCTAACTTGTTTTTTTGCAGGGCATGTTTTCAATGCGATTATTTTAGATATAATTATATTTTGATGTAATGAACATGATAGTGTTTTTGTATAAGTTCATGACTTCATGTCGATGATGACAACAACCGGCATGCCTTAGTGGTTTTTTGTTTTAGTATTGTATGACCTGCGCTGTTCAATCACTAAGCGCATTGTAATTGCTTTTACTTTATCGCTATGCGTTAGCAATAAGTTGTAGAAGCAATAGTTGGTCGAGACGACCACGACACAACGATGGAGATCAAGTGTCTGAGAAGTCCCAACATATCTATAATTTTTGCTGTCTATGCGTTATTTATCATTCTATGGATGTTTTACAACTCAATTTTATTAGCAACTTTATAACATTTTTTGTGGCTAACCTATTAACTAGTGCACCAGGTGCAGTTGCTGGTTTTTTTTCTGTTTTTTACTTCGCGGAAAGAAGAATCAATACCAAACGCACGAAAACTTTCTGGAGAATTTTTCTGGACAGAAACAACCGTGTTAGGCCAAAGAAGTACCGAGGAGGGCTTTCGAGGGGAGCACACACCCACCAGGCTGCGCCTGGGGGCCTGGCCCAGGGGTATGTTGCCCACCTCGGTGGCCTCCCATCACGTTTTCCTCTTTGTCCTATAACTTCGCCCATATTCAGACATCCTATGGGAGTCGACGGAACATAATTCCATGCCAGCCGCAAATTCCAAAACCACGAGATCATTAGACACATCACGTGATGGGTTCATCATCCTTATTGGTTGCCTCTCTCCGATGAGTGTGAGTAGTTCATGGTAGACTCTAGGTCCGTAGCTTGTAGCTAGGATGGCTTCTTCTCTCTTTTTGATCTCAATACAATGGTCCTTGGAGTCTTATTGGATGTAACTCTTTTTGCGGTGTGTGTTGGTTGGATTCGATGAACTTTGAGTTTATGATCAGATCTATATCCATGAAAAGTTATTTGAGTTCTTTGATCTATTTTATGCATGATTACTTATAGCCCTGTATTTCTTCTTTGAACGTTTGGTTTAGTTAGGCCGGACTAGATCGATTTTCTTGCCATTTGAAAGGGTGATTTGTGATGGGTTTCGATCCTGCGGGTGTACTTTCCCAGTGACAAGGGGCAGCAAGACACGCATATCATTGCTATTAAGGAACAGATGGGGCTATTCCTCATGATAATACTACGTCTACATCATTCATCGTCTATTTGCATCTCCATTCCGATGAACTATACACTACGATGCATGCTGGATAGGTTCGATTGTGTGGAGTAATATAGTAATGAGGAGGCAGTTGCGATCGTGTACTAATCTTGTGGACGTGATGCCTATATAATGATCATTTCCTGGTAACGTCATAATGTTTTGATGTTTACTTCAATTGTCCCAACAGTAAATTTGTTTACCCGCCGTATGCTATTTTCTCGAGAGAAGCCACTCGTGAACATCTATACGGCCCCCGTGGTCCTATTCTTTATCATATTTTCTTTCGAGATCTATTTATTTGCTTTTTTTTCAGATCTTTATTCCCAAAACACCCACAAATATCTTGCTGCACTTTTTTTTTATTATTTTATTTGTGTTTTAGTCGAGATCTATTTATCCAAGCTACACAATTTTTATCCCATCACTTGACATTTTTTTCTGGCGGCCGTTACCCGTAGAGGGTACTGACAACCTCACCCTAACTGTGGGTTGCGAGTATTTTTTCTTTGTGTTGCAGGTACCGTTTACATAGTGTTGCTTGGTGTTTCTCCATCGGATTGATACCTTGGTAAATAAACTAGGAATACCTACCGTAGCTTGACTGCATCAATCCCTTCCTCTTTGGGGAAATACCGACTTAATCAAAGCGATATCAAAAGGAATTTCTTCGCCGTTGCGGGGGAGACATCATCAAACTCTATCAGGTTCCTAATCACAAATCTCATCCTCCTTGCAATGTACATTATTTGCATTGCCTCTCGTTTCATCTCCCCCACTTCAAAAAAAAGTTGCCTATTTTATTCGCCCTCTTTTTCCTTTGCTTGTTTCCTCGTCAGATCTATCTTGTTTGTGTGCATCATGTTTGCGTAGTTCACGATGATCAAGAAAAACACTAAGTTGTGTATTTTTTTCCAATACAACAAACCAATTTTTATTAGCACTCGATGTCCTCTCCCGCCACTAGTGCAAAGTAAGATCTTGGATATAATGCCACTTGTTGATCTTGTTAATGAAAGATTCAGTTTTTCCGGACTCCAATTAGGATGACCGTGTCCCATCTAACACTTCGTGAAATATGACATAGTAAAAGAAAAATGATGTGGACAATGATATTGTGAAGATGAAATTATTATCTGTTTTCGTTGCGCACGATCGTGCAAAAAAATTGGTTCTTTCTTTGCCTCAACATAGTATCGATTTCTTGGAATAAATCAAAGATGCTTCTCATTACTAAGTAGTTTCTGCCCGTGAAAATTTATTCTCCCTAAAATCAGTGAATTTAAGCAACTTGGCATTAACACTGTTGCGCAATCTTGGGAAGAATGAAATGATGCTAAGAAATTGTCTACTTATGGTTAAATCTTTGGATGATCATACATTTTTTTTTGCGGATTGAAACTTGTTTCTTGAAATCTTTTAGATTCCCGCCGCGGGGGTGGTACTTTTATGGAAATTACTTTGGGGAAGCTACTAAATAGCTTGATATATTATGGCAAATTATTCACAATGGCAACTAAAGAGCACCTACTAGTAAAAAAGGTAATTCGGTTGAAGAAATAGTCACTTTGAGTGAAAAGGTGATGCTACTTATGAAATTGGTTGAATAAAAGTGCTCCATTGATCTTAATGATGTCCTTTGTCTACTGTTGATTTGAGAAAAATAGTATTACTTAGATGTGAATTTGTCTCACGAAACAATTTTTAAACACATATGCGCTTATAGGGTAATTTCAATCCTAGGCACTTTTCCTGGAGGAAATTCCTCTAATATTATGGTAATCCTATGGTAATCCTTCTTACAATAATATAGTAACACCTCTGATCTAGAGAATATATTAAAGAATTATCATGCTCAAAAAGTTTCAATAACACGATAGAAGAAACGTGAATAAGATTGATGATATTCTAGCAGACATTGATAGAATATCCTCAGATTAGAAAATTCAGTTGAAAATTTTTGTACCCAGGTTGAGAATCATAAGCTTTATATGGTTCTATGAATGAAAGTAGAAAAGAACCAGCTATGGCTTAGGAGCTAAACGAGAATTTTTAGAAAGAGCATTTTTAGTGATTGCTTTCAGAAAAATGATGAAGATTTAAAGTATGTGTGTTTCTTCTATTGAGTCCTTTTTTAGACAATTGAAAAATGATGATAAGGGACTGAAGAAGTGTCAACTTTAGTAGAAGGCTCCCTGATAATTCGGAGGGAGAGTGGAAATCTGATGAAAAAATTGATATTAAAGGGGTTGGAGCAGCTCAAAACTTTAACTAGTGATGTGCCCACTCCTTTTGGATTACAAGGACTTTAATTATGAATAATTGCTTTTGATTGATTGTACTTTTTTTGGTTGCACTCACTGATAATCACCTCATGCTTATTGAAACAAATAAACTTTTCTAAACATATCGTAGAGATGGCATGATGAAATGTTGGAAAAAAGTTGTGAATTAGAGTTTCAATCCTAGAAATTTACCATGATGGAATGGGAACCTACCATCAAGTCAAGATTAAAAATTTTATGAGGTTTTGGCTTTGTGTGTTGTGACTGGGTGCTAGTGTTTCACAATTCCGAAATATTTATGTGATATGCTTGTCTACTGATATTGAAGAATGTTCTTAATTTGCACTTGGCGATTCTACTATTAAAAGCTTTGGGAAATAATTAATGATGTTCTTATTCTTGCAAATAGGCATTATGTGCCATAGCATTTTATTGTTCTGATAGTGATTGCAATCTGTCCTTGTACAATTAAATGGTAACCATTTTACTTACATTGGGTGCGTGTTATTGATATGAAAGAACGCATATTGAACATTCCAATTCACACTAAGAGAAAGGGTATGGGAATACTTCCCTAGAACAAGAATTAAGCCCCATATGAACAAGTCCATGCGCGGCATACCTAGTATTAGAATAAGATGGCAATAGTGATAATCTATGCATATGCCTAGCTAGGGTGCATAAAAACAATAGGCTTGTGGGAGGCCACCCAAGAATAAAATTTATTTTTGCCTTTTTCTTTCTGTTCTGAGTGTGTTTGCAACATTAATGCCTCTATTATTATTGAGTTTTTTATTTGTTTAATTAGTGTTTGTGGCCAGTAAACACCGTTGGGATAAGCTTTGGTATAGTTGATTTGATCTGTTGAAAAAGAAACTTTTGCATCTAGTAAAATTAATTTCTAAATCACGGAGCGACCCAAAACTTCTAGATTTGTTACAACAAGATTTATGTACAAATTTCCTCCGTTTCGTAATTCAGATTTTCGGAGTTAGATATGTATGAGTAAAATTAGAGTCTTACAGACTATTTATTTTTGTGGATAGATTCTAGTTTCCTTTGCATTGTGTGCTTTATTTGCATGATTTATGATTTGTATCGGGGTATAAGCCATGGAAAAGTTATAATAACAATACATTAATACAATAAAAAAATTGCTGAATTGTTTTTCTACAGTACTTAAAGTAAAGATGGTTTTCTTATACTAACGGATCTCATGAACGGTTTTGTTAAGTTTTGTGTGATGAAAGTTTTTTTGTTGGGTGAAGATCACGAGGATGAGGAATAAGGAGTAAGAAAAGCCTAAGCTGGGGATCCCCATGGCACCCCAAGTTAATATCAGGGAAAACCCGCAACAAAGCTTGGGGATGCCCCGAAAGGCATCCCTCACGACCATCGGTATTTTCTTGATCTATATTTTTATTTCGTCACTATACATGAGTTTTGCTTGGAGCGTCTGTATTAAAAGTCTTTGCTTGTTTTGCTTTTTTAGTTTTGTCACATATCCTTGCTGGCACAACCTATTTGAGAGAGCCAAAAATTATGCGATAATCTTTTTAGAATTGCTCTTTATGCTTCACTTAACAAAAATTTGAGCTATGGAATTAACTAGTGCTTCACTTATTCTTTTTTAGCACGGTCTGCTTTACATATTTTTGAAGAAATCTTTCATGCTTCACTTAGATTGTTTGAGATGTAGTAAATTTTTTTTAAAATTCTCGCATGCGTCACTTAGATATTTGAGAGACGACAAAATTTTATGTCTCATGTTCTGTCACTTAGATTTGTGTTTGAGTTTGTCAAGCAATTGCAAATCATGAAAACTAGTCCAAAGTTGATAGATATTCAAGAGGGATATAATAACAAACTTTCAGTGAAGATATTGGACAAAATAAACTTGATTCTTTATAAGTAGTTTTGAGATATGTGACAAGTGATAAGTGAGTATGTTTTGTGAGTAATTATATCTTGAGTAAGAATATGTGGTGTTAAGGTGTTGTGATTCCCTATGCAAGCACACGAAAGTCAATAGTTATGCAATGAATACAATCACTACTTGTGGTGCATTATTCGGTGGTTGTTACTATGCTCAATGCTGGTTTCTTGTGATTTTTTGTTCTCTTCTTGTTGGTTGCTGCTGGCTTCAAACTTTTTTGCTAGCCTCAACTTGTTACCTATGTAGAAATACTTACTTGTGCATCAAAATCTTAACTAGTTTGTTTGCCAATTGAGTCCACCATACCTACTATATCCGGTATTCCCATGCCGTTCTAAGCAAAATTTGTATGTGCCATCTCTTATTTTCAAAATACATTTCCTTTTGGGGGGGGTGGCTCGACCGCTCATGAAGCGGCATGGGGTGGCCAATATTTTCCATGCTAGATGTTGTTATCATCAAGACGAGTGTTTCTTCACTTGTCATTGCACGAGAGTGTCGGTGGTAATATGTATGCCAACCGTCCCGAAATGAAAAAGAAATTACTTTATTTTGTTCCAAATAATAAATTCCTTGGAGTGGTTGGTATGGAGGGAACCCTGGATAGCGCTACCATGGAAGTGGAAAGAATGTGTGGAAAAAGGAATAAACTTTATTTTCTGTTTTGGGAACCGCCTATGATATATCTAGCATGGACAAGTGTTGGGAATTACTACTCGGTCATTTTTGTGTGACGGGCAAAAGTATGCTCTCAAAAATAAATTATCACTCAATTTTAAAAGCTTGGCTCTGGCACGCTACAAATCATCGTCCCTCTGACGAAGGGCTATCATTTCTGTTAATGCCATTTTTTATTTTTATTTGAGTTCCATCTTCTCTTATCAAGCACCAACTAAGGCGCACTATGATCGTAGTTGAGCATTGGATGTAGCTAATATGGCGAGTGTGTTTCATGAAATGGATCAATGATTGAGCATGAGGAGCTAGGGATAACTTTCTTTAGTGTTGATATTTGAAAGACATGGTTGCTTATTGGATATCTTGAGTATTGAAATATTCATATGTCAAACTTAGACTATTGCTATTGAAACATATAAAGTCAAAGGCCTTGCTATTAAAGAAAAGAATATGTGATGAACTGTTAGCACATCACATCAAAAATTCTGTTTTTATCATTTACCTACTCTTGGACGAGTAGGATTAAGAGTCGAGGGGATGGCTGACGTCTCAATGTTCTATAATTTTTGCTTGTTCCGATGGGCTGTTATATTATCATTCTGGATTTTTATCACATCAATTTTATAGCAAACTTTATCTCATTTTTGGGACTAACCTATTGACATAGTGCCCAATGCCAGTTGTTTTTTGCTTGTTTTTTATTCGCAGAAAATCAATACCAAACGAATGTCCAAACGCAGCGAAACTTTTGGAGAATTTTTTGGGACCAGGAAGACACCCTGTTGGGCAAAGAGTACAAAGGGGGTTCCGAGGGGAGCACAACCCACCAGGTGCGCGACTAGGGGCAGGCGCGCCAGGTGGGTTGTGCCCACCTCGGTGGCCTCCTCACCCCTCTTCACCATATAAATTCCCAAACTATTCCAGACAACCCCTAGGGGAGTCGACTGAATCAATCAGCAATTCCAGCCGCCGCAAGTTCAAGAACCACGAGATCCAATCTAGACACATCACGGATGGGTCATCATCCTCATTGGTGCCTTCGATGATGTGTGTAGTATTCATTGTAGACCTACTACGGGTCTGTAGGCAGTAGCTAGATGGCTATATTCTCTTCTTTGATTCTCAAGACATGGTCTCTTGGAGATCTTTTGATGAACTCTTGTTTGTGATGGTTTGTTGGGATTCGATGGAACTTTGAGTTTATGATCAGATCTATAATCCATGAAAGTTATTTGAGTTCTTGATCTTTTAGATCTGATTACTTATCGCCTCGTATTTTCTTTCGAATCTTTGGTTTTAGTTGCCCGATAGATCGATTTTTCTTGCCATGGGAAGAAGTGCTGTGTGATGGTTCGATCGTTGCGGTGTTCTTTCCCAGTGACAGAAGGGGCAGCAGACACAGTATTGTTATGACTTCAGATCAATGGGGCTAATCCTACATGAATAGATCTCGTCTACATTCATTGTCATCGTTCTTATTGCATTACTCCATTTCTCCATGAACTTATACACTAGATACATGCTGGATAGCGGTCGATGTGTGGAGTAATATTAGTAGATGCAGGCAGGAGTCGGTCTACTATCTTGGACGTGATGCCTATATAATGATCCATTTCCTGGATATTGTCATAATTATTTGATGTTCTATCAAGTGCCAACATTCAATTTGTTTACCCGTCGTATGCTATTTTCTCGAGAGAAGCACTAGTGAAATCTACGCCCCCCGTCTATTCTTTATCATATTTGCTTCGGGATCTATTTTTATTTGCTTTTGTTTTCAGATCTATTATTCCAAAAACCCAAAAATACCTTGCCACTTCTGTTTTTTTACTTATTTTATTTCGCATTTTATCGAGATCTATTTACAATCTACCACAAATTTTATCCCATCAACTTGACAATTTCTGGCGCCATTACCCGTAGAGGGACTGACAACCCCTCATAAGCGTTGGTTGCAAGTATTTTTTTTGTGTGCAGGTACCGTTTACATAGTGTTTGCTGGTTCTCGTACTGGGTTGATACCTTGTGTTTCATAACTGAGGGAAATCCTACCGTAGCTGTGCTGCATCATCCTTCCTCTTTGGGGAATACCAACGTAGTTCAAGCGACATCAGTGTCATGCGTGGGTGATGATGGAGATCATGCCGATGCTTTGGAGATGGAGATCAAAAGCACAAGATGAAGATGGCCATATCATGTCACATATTTTTGATTGCATGTGATGTTTATTCTTTATGCATCTTATTTGCTTAGAATGAAGGTAGCATTATAAGATGATCCCTTCACTTAATTCAAGATAAAAGTGTTCTCCTTGAGTATGCACCGTTGCTGAAGTTCGTTTTTTCGAAGCACCCTCGTGATGACCGGGTGTGATAGACTCAACATTCACATACAACGGGTGTAAGCCAGTTTTGTACATGCAGAAATACTTGGGTTAACTGATGAGCCTAGCAATGTATAGACATGGTCTCAGAACACTGGATACTGAAAGGTCGAACAGAGTCATGTAGTAGATATGATCAACATAGAATGTTCACCATTGATGACTACCCCATCTCACGTGATGATCGGACATGGGTAGTTGATTGGATCATGTATCACTTAGATACTTGAGGGATGTTAATTTAAGTGGGAGTTCATTAGAAGTTGATAATTGAACTTATTTACCATGAATTTAGTTTAATAGTTTTTGCATATCTATGTGTAGATCAATGGCCCGTGATACGTTCCCTTGAATTTAACGCGTTCCTAGAGAAAGCTAAGTTGAAAGTTGATGGTAGCAACTACACATACTGGGTCCGTAACTTGAGGATTACCTCATTGCTGCATAGAAGAATTATGTTTGATGCACTGCTAGTGACATACCTGCTGTAGGAGCGTACTGCAGATGTATGAACATCTAGTAGGCTCAATCTGATGACTACTCCAATATTCAGTGTGCCATGCTTTACGGCTTAGAATCGGGACGTCAAAGACGTTTTGAACACCACGGAGCATATTGAGATGTTCCAAGAGCGAAGTTGATATTTCAAGCTAATGCTCGGGTTGAGAGATATGAAATCTCCAACAAGTTCTATAGCGCAAGATGAGGAGAACAGTTCTGTCAATGAACACATACGCAAAATGTTGGGTATCATAACCACTTGACTCAGCTTGGAATTGATCTTCCAGTTGAGAATGTATTGACAGAAGTTCTTTAGTCAACTGCACCAAGCCAAAGGCTTTGTGATGAACTATAATATGCAAGGGATGACGAAAATGATTCCCGGGTCTGTCGCGATGCTGAAATCAGGGAGGGTAGAAATCAAGAAGGAGCATCAAGTGTTGATGGTTCACAGACCAACTAGTCTCAAGAAAAGGACAAGGGAAAGAAAGGGAACTCAAAAAATAAATGGCAAGCAAGTTGCCGCTCCCGTGAAGAAGCCCAAAGCTGGACCCAAGCCTGAAACTGGTGCTTCTACTGCAAAGGGAATGGTCACTGGAAGCGGACTGCCCAAAATACTTGGCGGATAAGAAGGATGGTAAAGTGAACAAAGGTATATTTGATATACGTTATGATGTGTTCCTTACTAATGCTCGTAGTAGCACCTGGGTATTTGATACTGGTTGGTTTGCACATATTTGTACTCAAAACAGGAGCTGTCGAAATAAACGAATATGGCTAAGGATGAGGTGACGATGCGCGTCGGGAATGGTTCAAGTCGATGTGATCACCGTCAGCACGCTACCTCTACATCTACCTTTGGGATTAGTTTTAGACCTCAATAATTGTTATTTGGTGCTCGCGTTGCGCATGAACATATATCTTGATCTTGTTTTATTGCGAGACGGTATACATTTAAGTCAGAGATAATGGTTGTTCTATTTATATGAGTAATATCTTTTATGGCATGCACCTTTGATGAATGGTCTATTCTTGTTGAATCTTGATGTAGTGATACACATATTCATAAATTGATGCCAAAAGATCCAAAGCTAATAATGATAGTGCAACATACTATGGCATTCCATTTAGTCATATTGGTTGTTAAAGCGCATGAAGAAACTCCATGGCGGATGGACTTTTGGAATCACTTGATTATGAATCATTTGATATTGCGAACCATGCCTCATGGGTCAGATGACTCAAAACTCTGTTCTTCGGAACAATGGAGTGAGTTAATGACTTATTGGAAAATACATACGATGTAGCGGTCCGATGAGTGTGAGGCACCGGTGGGTATCATTATTGTCTGACCTTACAGATGATTTGAGTAGGTATGGGTATATCTACTTGATGAACACAAGTCTGAAACATTTGAAAAGTTCAAAGAATTTCAGAGTGAAGTGGAGATCATTCGTGACAAGAAATAACGTTTCTACGATCTGATCGCGGAGGCGAATATTTGAGTTACGAGTTTGGCCTTCATTTAAAACAATGTGGAATTGTTTCACACACTCACGCCACCTGGAACACCACAGCGTAATGGGTGTCCGAATTCGTAACCGGACATTATTAGATATGGTGCGTTCTATGATGTATCTTACGATTAGCCTTTATCATTTTGGGGTTATGATTAGAGACAGCCGCATTACACTCAATAGGGCACCGTCTAAATCCGTTGAGACGACAACCGTATGAACTATGGTTTGGAAAGAAACTAAGCTGTCGTTTCTTAAAATTTGGGGATGCGACGCTTATGCCATAAGGTTTCAAGCCTGATAGCTTGAACCCAAATCGGAGAAGAGAAGTGCGTCTTCATAGGATACCCTAAAGAAACTATTGGGTACACCTTCTACCACAGATTCGAAGGCAAGATCTTTGTTGCTAAAAATGGTCCTTTAAGGAGTTTCTCTCGAAAGAGTAAGTGAGAGGAAGTAAACTTGATGAGGTAATTGTACCTTCTCTCGAATTGGAAAGTAGCAGATCAGAGAAACGTTCCCGTGATGCCTACCCACACTAGAGAGGAGAGCTAATGATAATGATCATGAAACTTCAGATCAAGTTACTACTGAACTTCGTAGGTCGACCAGAACACGTTCCGCACCAGAGTGGTATGGTAATCCTGTCCTGGAAGTCGTGTTTAGGCAACAGTGAACCTACGAACTATGAAGAAGCTATGACGAGCCCAGATTCGATAAATGGCTTGAGGCCAGAAATTGAGATAGGTCCATGTATGAGAACAAAGTATGGACTTTGGTAGACTTTGCCGATGATCAGCAAGCCATTGAGAATAAATGGATCTTCAGAGGGAGACGGACGCTTGATGGTAAATTCATATCTATAAAGCTCGACTTGCCGTGAAGGTTTTTGACAAGTGCAAGGAGTTGACTACGATGAGACTTTCCTCCACACGTAGCGATGCTTAAATCTGTCCGAATCATGTTAGCAATTGCCGCATTTGATGAAATATGAAATCTGGCAAAATGATGTCAAAACTGCATTCCTAACGGGTTTTCTTAAAGAAGAGTTGTATATGAATGCAACCAGAAGGTTTTGTCGATCCTAAAGTGCTAAAAAAGTGTGCAAACTACAGCGATCCATCTATGGACTGGTGCAAGCATCTCGAGTTGGAATATACGTTTTGATGATGTGATCAAAGCATGTGGTTTTTATACAGACTTATGGTGAAGCGTTGTATTTACAAGACAGTGAGTGGGAGCTCTATAGCATTTCTGATATTATATGTAGATGACATATTGTTGATTGGAAATGATATAGAATTTCTGGATAGCATAAAAGGATACATGAATAAGAATTTTCAATGAAAAACCTCGGTGAAGCTACTTACATATTGGGCATCAAGATCTATAGGGATAGATCGAACACTTAATAGACTTTCATAACGCACATACCTTGGCAAAGTTTTGAAGAAGTTTCAAAATGGATCAGTCAAAGAAAGGTTCTTGCCTGTGTTGCAAGGTTGTAGATGAGTAAAGACTCAAAGCCCGACCACGCAAAGATAGAAAGAGAATGAAAATCATTCCCTATGCCACAACCATAGGTTTCTATAAAGTATGCCATGCTGTGTACCAGACCTGTTGTGTGCCTTGCCATGAGTTTGGGCAAGGGGGTATAATACGTCCATTTGCATCATGTTTCCTACTATTATTTATGATGTTTTTGATTATAATGCTTCTGTGAGTAATTCTCAATGCCTTTTCTCTCATAATATGCAAGGTTTACACAAACAGGAGGAAGACCGGCGCTGGAATTCTGGACCTGAAAAGCTACCGAGAGTTACCTATTCTGGACATCTCTAAATAGCTCAAAATTTACGGAGAATTGTTTTTCAAATATGAAAAAATGGAGCAAATAAACTAGCACAGGGGGGCCCACCAGGTGGGCACAACCACCTGGGCGCGCCAGGCAGCCCAGGCGCGCCCTGGTGGGTTGTGCCCTCCTCAGCCCACCTAACGGTGCCCATCTTCTGGTATATAGGTCATTTTGACCTAGAAAAAATAAGAGGAGGACTTTTGGGATGAACGCGCCGGTCTCACGTGTGGAACTTGGCAGGAGCACTTTTGTCCCTCCGGCGGCAGCAATCCGCCGGGGAAACTTCCCTCCCGGAGGAGGAAGCCGAGGAAATCATCATCGTCGCCACCAAACAACTCTCCCATCTTTGGGAGGTAAGCTCCATCACATAGCAAACACACCATCTTCTCTCAAACCCTAGTTCATCTCTTGTGTTCAATCTTTGTACCGGAACCTTAGATTGGTACTTGGGGTGACTATAGTGTTGATTACATGTTTGTAGTTGATTACTTATGGTTATTTACTGAAAGTATATGTTTAGATCCATTATCGCTTTTATACCCCTCCGATCTTGAGCATGATTATCATTTGTGATTAGTTACTTTTGTTTTGAGGTCAGGGGAGAAGTCATGTTGCAAGTAATCATGTGACTTGATATATGTTCGTATATTTTTATGATATGTATGTTGTGATTCCTTAGTGGTGTCATTGAACATCGACTACATGGCATTCACCATATTGGGGCCTAAGGGAATGCTTGTGGGATAGTTATTAGATGATGGGTTGCTAGAGTGACAAACGATTAAACCCTAGTTTAGGCGCTACGTCGTTAAGGGACCGATTTGGATCCAAAAGTTTATGCTATGGTTAGATTTTTCTTAATACTTTTCTCATAGTTGTGGATGATGCGAGGGGGTTAATCATAAGTATGAGATTTGTTCAAGTAGAAACGCACCTAGCACCGTCCACCCACATATCAAATTATCAAAGTAGCGAACACGAATCAAACCAACATGATGAAAGTGCTAGATGAAATTCCCGTGTACCCTCAGAACGCTTGCTATCATAAGAGACCGTTTGGGCCTGTCCTTTGCCTCAAAAGGATTGGGCTACCTTTGTGCACTTTATTTTACCATCACCGTTATTTGCTCGTTACAATTATCTTTCTATCAAACTACCTGTTACCGACTATTTCAGTGCTTGCAGAAATTACCTTGCTGAAAACCACGTCATTCCTTCTGCTCCGCGTTGATTCGATACTCTTACTTATCAAAAGGACTACAATTGATCCCCTATACTGTGGGTCATGAAGGCTCTTTTTCCTGGCGATGTTTCCGGGGAGTGAGTGCTCTTGGTAAGGAAAAATTATTACTACATGCTGAAATTGAATTATTGTCAGTTGTTACGATGGAGAATCATCCTGTTGAGGGGTTTGTTCGGGGTATCTTCACCTGACCGGAAGCACAATTAGTTGCCCCCAACCTACTGCACCTACTGAAAATATTGGTTATGAAATTCCTTTGGGTATGATAGAACAACTGCTAGCTAATCCTTATGAGGAGATGGAACCGAACATTCTGATATGCACTTGATATATGGGATTACTTAAGCTTGCAGGTTTATCCAGGAGAAGCTGAGAAGAAGAATGTTTCCTTTATCTTGAAGGGAAAAGCATTGACATGGTATAGGCTATGCGATGATATTGGATCTTGGAACTGGAATCGATTGAAATGTGGAATTCCACCAATAATTTTATCCTATGCATCTAGTTCATCGTGATCGGAATTATATATATAATTTTTTTGGCTTCGTGAAGAGGATGTATCACTCAAGCTTGGGGGACGCTTAAGTTAATGTTATATTCATGCCCCAATCATGAGCTCTCTAGAGAAATTATCATTTAGAATTTTTATGATCGGCTTTCTCGTGATGATCAAGCCATGCTCGACACTCTTGTACTGGTTCTTTTATGAAGAAGACTATTGAATTCAGGGGGATCTTTTAGAAAGAATAAAATGCAACTCCAAAGATTGGGAACTCAACAAAGGTAAAGAGTTAGGTATTAAGCTTAAGTTTGATTGTGTTAAATCTTTTATGATTACCGATGGCTTCTCAAAGTTTTAGCACTAAATATGACTTGACTCTGAGATAGTAGCCTCTTTTTTGTGAATCATTTTCTACTCATGTTGATCTCCCTAAGAGAAGTGGTTTTTAAATACATCCCCCTATTAAAGAAGAAATTAAAGAACTGGTCAAGCTAAAGATGAAACTATTATTTACATGTTGATCTAGTTGTGGCTATGCTTGTATGAGAAACACCTTTCCCTGTCAGCACAAGAATAATATGGAACCTGATGCTAAACCTGTTTGTTGATCATCAATGATGTTTGAATCCTAAGATGAAAGAAGTGGTAAGGACTGAAATATTAAAGCTTATGGAAGCACAATAAAATCTATCCCATAGCTGATAGTAGATGGGTAAAACCGTTCATTATGTCCCTAAAAGGGAGGTATTACTGTTGTTCCTAATGATAAAAATGAACTCATTCCAAAGGATTGTTTACTGGCTATAGAATGGTAATTGATTTTAGAAAATTAATAAAGCAACTAGAAAAGAATCATTACCCTTTGCCTTTTAATTGTATCAAATGCTAGAAAGACTATCTAAGCACCAAACACTTTTGTTTTCTTGATGGATATTATTGGTTTTTCTCAAATACCTGTTTCACAACCTGATCAAGGGAAAACCACCTTTACTTTCCCTTTTGGAACTTGCTTATAGACAATGCCTTTCTGTTTATGCAAGCACCTGCTACTTTTCAAAGATGTATGGCTTCTATATTCTCTGATTTTGTGAAAGAAGTTGATGTTTTCATGGACTATTTTTCTGTTTATGACTTCTTTTGATGATTGCTTGAGGAACCTTGATCGAGTTTTGCAGAGATGTGAGAAAACTAACCTTGTCTTGAATTGGAGAAGTGTCAGTTATGGTTAATGAAGGTATGTCTTAGGTCATAAAATTCTGAACAAGGTATTGAGGTGGACCAAGCTAAAGTTGATGCAATTGAGAAAATGCCATGTCCTAAAGATATTAAAGGTATTCGTATTTTCCTGGTCATGCTGGTTCTATAGGAGGTTTATTAAAGATTCTCTAAAATTTATAGGCCTCTTACAAACCTTTTACAAAAGAATGTTCCATTTATTTTGATGATGATTGTGTAAGAAGCCTTTGAAACACTTAAGAAAGCCTTAACTTCTGCACCTATTGTTCGACCACCTGATTGGACTTGCCTTTTGAAATCATGTGATATGCTAGTGATATGCTGTTGGTGTGTTCTAGGACAGAGTTGATAAGAAATTAAATGTCATTCATTATGCTAGCAAAACTCTAGACGTGCCCAAAGAAATTATGCTACTACTGAAAACGAATTTTTATAGCTTGTGTTTGTCTTGTGATAAATTCAGATCTTACATTGTTGATTCTAAAGTTATTGTTCACACCAATATGCTGCTAGTTAAATATCTTATGGAAAAGAAAGATGCTAAACCTAGACCCATTAGGTGGGTTCTCTTGCTACAAGAATTTGATTAATATTACTGATAGGAAAGGAGAGCTGAGAACCCCGTAGCTTATAACTTATCTAGGTTAGAAAATATCCTTGATAACCCACTACTATTGATGATAGTTTTCCTGATGAACAACTGGCTCAATAAATGTTTCTCATAATACTCCTTGGAATGCTGCTATGCTAATTATAATGTTGCTAAATACATACCACCTAGTTTCACATACCAACAAAAGAAAAAATCTTCTATGATTAAGACATTACTTTTGGTATGACCCACTCTTTATAAAAGGAGTAGATGGTATCGTTAGACATTGTGTACCTGAGCAGAACAGGAACAAATCCAACGGAATGTTCACTCCGAAGCTTATGGTGGCATCATGCGGGAGATAGAACTGCTCACAAGGTATTACAATTATTGTTTTTATTGGCCTACTCTCTTTAAGATTCCGTAAGTTTGTTTATATTGTGATGATTGTCACGAATTGGTAATATCGTAAGCGTCCAGAAATGCTATGAATTATTCACTGTTGTTTGAACCATTTGATGTTTGGGTTTTGTACATGGGACCTTTTCCTTCCTCTAGTGGGTATACACATACTTTGGTTGATGTTGATTATGTTACTAAGTGGGTAGAAGCTATTCCAACTAGTAGTGCTGATCATAACACCCTTAAAAATGCTTAAAGAAGTATTTTCCCAAGGTTTGGAAGTCCCTAGATATTTAAACTTATTGTGGGTTCACACTTTATTCTGGTGCTTTCCGTAAATGCTTCCTAATATGATGTTAACCATCAGAATTGCATCACCCTATCACGTCAATCTAGTGGTCAAGTTGAACTTAGCAATAGAGAATAAATTAATATTAAACAAAACTGTTAATAGGTCTCGAAAGAATTGGTCTAAGAAATTGGATGATGCACTTGGGCCTCACAGAACAGACTTATAAAAATCCTATGGGTATGTCTCCCTATAAAATGGTTTATGGAAAAGCATGTCATTTGCCTCTTGAATTAGAACATAAAGCATATTGGGCAATTAAAGAACTCAACTATGATTAAACTTGCTGGTGAAAAGAGGTTATTTGATATTAGCTCATTAGATGAATGGAGAACAAGCTTAGGAAAATGCCAAATTATTTAAAGAGAAAGTTAAAAGATGGCATGAAAAAGAATCCAAAAGAGGGAATTCAAACGTTGGAGAATTCGGTTTGTACAACACTCTCGTTTTAGATTCTTTGCAGGAAAACTTCTCTCCAAATGGGAAGGACATATATATTATCGAGGAGGTTATCGTCTGGAGTGTGGCGCCCCCGGCTCGATCGTACAATAATCATGCACGCCAACGTGTACGATCAAGATCAGGACTCACGGGAAGATATCACAAACAACTCTAAAACATAAAAGTCATACAAGCATCTAATACAGCCAGGGGCCACGAGGCTCGACTAAATGCTCGATCATAGACGAGTCAGCGGAAGCAACAATATCTGAGTACAGACATAAGTTAAACAAGGTGCCATAAGATGGCTAGCACAAACAGGATAAAAACCGATCGAACAGCGCAGGGCCTCCTGCCTGGGATCCTCCTAACTAATCCTGGTTCGTCGGCGTCATGGACGTAGTGTAGGCTCGCCCTGGTGGTAGTAGTCGTCGAAGGTGGCGTCGGCTCCTGGGTCTCAGCTCTGGTGCGCACAACCAGCAAGAAGGGAAAGGGGGAAGGAGGGGAAGCAACCGTGAGTATCATCAAAGTACTCGCAAGCAAGGATCGATACTACATATGCTGGTAATGTGTAAAGAGGCAATATCGGTGGACTGACATACTGCAGAATGCAGAAAAGAGGGGGATAGCTAGTCCTGTCGAGACTACGTTCTGGCAGCCTCCCTGAAGCATAGAAGAGATTAGTTGGAAGTTAACCAAGCAACAGTATAGCATAATCCTACCCTCGATCCTCTCGTCGCACCATGCGAGAGAGCGACCACTGGGTATATCTGTCACTTGTAAGGGTGTGTTTTATTAAGTATCCATTTCTAGTTGTCATGAGGTCGGGATACAACTCCGGGTCGTCCTTTTACCGAGGGCACACGGCTATTCGAATAGATAAACTTCCCTGCAGGGGTGAACCACATATTCCCAACACACCTCGATCCCTTTGGCCGACACAACTTTCCTGGGTCATGCCGGCCCGGAAGATCCACACGTCGCAGCCCCACCTAGGCTCAACGTAGAGGTACAGCACGCCGACTAATCCTATGCTCTGGGGTCTGGGCCATCGCCCAGGTGCGCTCCTGCACGTTGCGTACGCGGCCGCGAGCAGACCTAGCAACCACACGATCACGGCGGTTACGTTATCGCGGGTCCAACACGGCGCGGCCGCTCAGTCGCTGACGTCAAGAAGGCTTCAGCTGATACCACGACGCCGGGATACCCATAACTAACTCCGTAGTTGGTTAGTGCATATAGGCCAGTGGCCAGACCAGATCAAATATCCAATCGTCGTTAAACGTGTTTTATGAGATCACCGCGGACGACGACCAGGGCCAGGCCCACCTCTCTCCTAGGTGGTCCACAACCTGCCCTGCCGCTCCAAACAAGAGTCACTTAGGGGCCGGTCGAGGAGGCCAATCCTGTCCCCCCATTCGTGATCACTGGGGTGCTCCACGAGCCGACCCGACTTAGTATCCATCTGATGTCACATGTATAAGTAGATACATATCCAATCCACCCGTGGCGAGCACGGCCCAAAATGTAGCATAGCAGACAGACGAGAATGTAGGGCCACTGAATGACAAAACTGCATCTACACTAGGCATTTAGGATGCAGGTAAGGTATAACAACAGTAGCACAACAATGACAGGCTATGCAGCAAGAATGGGATTAACCAGCGAAAGCAGTAACAGGCTACACTACTCTAATGCAAGCAGTATAGAAGAAGAATAGGCGATATCTGGTGATCAAGGGGGGGGGTTGCCTGGTTGCTCTGGCAATAGGGGTCGTCAACAACTAGTCGGTCGGGGCAGCAGCTGCGTCGGTCTGTAGTCTACAGGAAAGGGAGAGAGAGAGGGGGAAGAAACAGTAAAACAAGGCAATAATGCAACAGGGATGCATGACAATGTCTAAAACGCAGGGCCAGGGTGATATACAGCCTAACTAAGCGATTTAGTTAATTTAGGAATTTATTCGGATTATTTAATAGGGTTGGACACATTCATTTATTGAATCGGTCTAATTGTTCAACGTTCTCATAGTTGCGGGGCGTCTGACGGGAATAAAGAGGATGTATCGGGTTCGTATCGTCGTTCTGAGCAAGTTTCATGTATAACTATTTTCATCGGAGTTTACGGTTAAAAGATATGATTTTCTAAAGTTTTTATCAATTTCTGAAATTTTAATTAATTATTTAAATTAACATTATCCGAAACAGTGATGATGACGTCAGCATGACATCATGTGAACATCAGCAGTTAATTAAGTTTAATTACTAATTACTGTTTAATTAACACTAATTAGTTTATTAGATAACCTAATCAGGATTAATTATACTAATTAATAACTAATTAATTAATTAATTATTTTTATTATTTTAATTTTATTTCTTTCTTTTTCTTTTATTAAAACGTTCTGGGGGGGCCACGGACAGTGGACAGCCGGACTCGTCCGCGGTGCCCGTCCAGAGCCGGACGCGTCGCGCTAGGGGGGGGGTCAACGCGAGCGCCCCAGGGGGCGATTCGAGGGGGGGGACCTCGGAAAATCGCGGACGGAGGCGCCTGAGCGAGCAGGGGCGGTAGGAGACTGGCGGAGGGGGAGGGCTGGCCGACGGAGAGCGGGAGGAGAGGGCAAGCGAGGCGGCAGCAAGGGAGAGACGAGCGGGAGGAGAGGCGGGAAGGGGGCGACCGGAGGGGATCGCGAGGAGGGCGGGGAGTGGAGGAGAGGAGAGGGGCCGTGGGGCCAGGGGCGGCTGGCGGGAGACGGGGGGAGGACGGTAGAAAGGGCGAGACGGGAGACGGCGGCCTAGCCGCGGCGACGGGACGGGGCGGCGAAGGCTAGAGGGCCACGTGGAGCGAGCGGCGACAGAGGGAGAGGGAGGGGTGGCCTCACCGCGGGTGCAGGGTCAGGGCAGCGGGCTCGAGCTCGGGGGGGGGTCGCGACGGGTGAGGCGGGGGCGTCGGGTCGAGCGGAGAGGGCTCGGGGTGGAGGCGGAGCGAGGTCGACGGGGAGGCGGCGATGGCGGCGAGGTCCAGGGCGACGGCGTCGCGACGGCGTCGGAGACGATGCGCAGACGGGGCGCGGTCGGGGCGTCGGGGGGACTACGCGCTGCGGCTCGCCCGAGCGGGGGCACGTCGGGACGAGGTCGTCGGCGACTGATGGCGGGAGACGAGGTGCAGGCGGCGGGGGGAGGCGCGCTGGGCGGCGGCGAGTGCGTGGCGACGGGCGGACGGGATAGGGGGATTGCCCCGATCCGATCCAGCCGAGGGGGGGGGCGGAAAGAGAGGGGGGGTCGGGGGTTGGGCTAGGGTTTCGGGTGGGGGGTGGCCGGCTATGTAGGCGCCGGCTGGGCCGCTGGCGCCGGTGGCTTGCTGGGCCGAGGCCCAGTCGGGGGGGGGGGGGGTTTCCTTATCCTTTTTGTTTTTTTCCTTTCTTTTATTCTTTCCTACTGTTAATGTTAGGCCCCAAATTGGCTTTTGTAAAAAGTGGGACCTATTTCTAAATACCAGTGCATTTTCCCTAACACCTAAAATTAGTTTGGACAAAACATAATTCCATACTTATTCAGATTTAATAAATGTTAGTTAAATATTATCTTTATCCACTGTTTGAGTTGTTGAGTCACTATCAATTCAATGATGTTGTTTCAATTTTAGAATAGCCTCTGGGAATATTTGTACTTATCTGACATTTTAGTTTCTATGTTGGACAACTTTTATATTCCACCTTTCATTTTAATTTGAATTTGACTTAGGAGTTGAATGCAATATGATGCTAATGATGATTATGCACTATTAATACATGATTGACATGGCTCATCAAAAGGGTGATCACTGTAGCTAATACCGGGGGTGTTACAAATCTCCTCCACTAAAGAAATCTCGTCCCGATTTAGAGGTAGGTAGAAAGAAAAACAAAGCGGGTATTCATCGCGAAGACGATCCTCGCGTTCCCAAGTGGCTTCATCCTCAGAATGGTTTGACCACTGAACCTTGAGGAACTTGATAACCTTCTGGCGTGTGCGACGCTCGGTTGATCGAGAATGCGGACCGGATGCTCTTTATAAGAGAGGTCTTGTTGCAGTTCAAGCAATTCTGTGATCTACTCCGGCGGATAGGGGCGGGTTTGAAGCAGCGGCGGAGTTGTGATACGTGGGAACACTATCGTGAACCTGAGAAAGGTTCGGTGGAAGTTCCAACTGATATGCCACTCTACCACGCCTTTCAAGAATAGTGAAAGACCAATATAGCGAGGAGCTAGCTTGCCCTTGATCCCGACCGATGAGTGCCTTTCATCGGTGTGACTCGAAGATAAGCCGTTTTCGCCAGGTTGATAGCCATATTTTGTTGTTTGCGGTCATACTGACTCTTTTGACGTGACTGAGCAGTCTTCAAATGCTCGCGGACAACGCGAACTTGATCTTCGGCAAGTTGGATATATCCGGACCGAAGAGTGGACGTTCCCCCAGTTTCTGACAATTTAGAGGGGTTCGGCACTTTTCGTCCGTAAATACTTCGAAGGGGGGCATCTTCAGACTGGCTTGATAGCTGTTATTGTAAGAGAAGCGGCATATGGAGGAAGATTCTTCCCCATTTCCTTCCGAAGGATATAACAAGCTCGAAGCATATCTTCGAGAACTTGGTTCACTCGTTCAACTTGTCCTTGAGACTGATGGGTGAAAAGCGTTCTGAAGGACAGATGAGTTTCCATAGCTTCTTGGAAGCTTGCCAGAATCTTGAAGTGATAAGCTGCCACGGTCTAAACTGATAACCAGTGGAATACCGTGAAGAAGTGAACAATTCTGGACATGTAGAGAGTTGCAAGCTGACTAGATCAGTGATCGTCTCTTTGACGGCTAGAAAATGTGCAACTTTGGAAAGTCGGTCAATGACGACAAGATAGCATCATTACCTTTCTGTGATTTGGGAAATCCAGTGATAAGTCCATTTCAACAGGTCCCATTTCCATTCAGGACAGCAATTGGTTGCAGAGTTCCGGCGGGCCTTTGATGTTTGCTTTGAAGCGCCGGCAACATCACATTCAGCAACATAGCGAGCAATGTCTTGCTTCATGTTTGACACCAGAATCTTTGACGGATGTCTTGGTACATTTTGGATACTGCAGGGATGAATAGACAACGGAGTGTCGTGAGATTCTTGCATGACCTCCTGAGTCATACCCGGTTACCTTTAGAGGGGACCACTAGACGACTTTTAAAGAACAAGGGCCAGTATCATCAATAGTGAAGAACGAAGGCCTTCCTTCAGCGAGATGATAGCGCTTAATCTTGTGGGCTTGAGAGTCATAACCCTGAAGCGTCTTGATGCTGTCCACGAGATCTGTGTTTTAGCAACCAGGGTATTAAGAGAACCCTGGGAACAACGTGGAGGTTCATTTTGTAGGAACCTCAGGAGGGGGAGCGGAGGAGTGCTACAGGAGGAACAAGGTGGAGATTCAGCTTTCTGAATTCTTCAATAAGCGAAGTTGAACTTCGTGAAACTGGAGGTGACTGCAATAAGACTTGCGGCTCAAGGCATCGGCCATAACATTAGCCTTGCCAGGGGTATAAGAAATACCAAGTTAAATCCGCTACGGTCTCCATCCATTCCTGTTGACGGGTTCAGGTCTGGCTGAGTGAACAGATACTTCAGACTTTTGATGATCGGTGTAGATCTCGCAACGATTACCGAGAAGGTAATGTCGCCACTGTTTTAGTGCATGGATGACGGCAGCAGTTCAAGGTCAGTACTGGGTAATTCTCTTTCGTGCGGACGGCAATTGACGCGAAGCATAAGCAATTAACTCTACAGGTCTTGCATTAGGACACCGCCTAATCCTTGACGGATGCATCACAATGATGACAAAATCCCTTTGGGAATCAGGAGGGGCAAGCACTGGGGCAGAGTCAGCTTGTCTTTGAGCATCTGGAAACTTTCCTGACACTTTTCCGTCAATCGAACCTGGACGCCTATATGAAGCAGGTTAGTCAGGGGCTGGCGATCTTGGAATTTCTCGACAAATCGACGGCAATAGCTGGCGAGTCCGAGAAACTTCGAACTTGCTTGACGTCTCTTTGGAGGAGCCCAATCAAGAATAGCCTGAACCCGTCGGGGTTGACGGCAATACCATCCTTGGAGATGACATGCCAGTTTGTTTACTTCGGGAAGCCAGAATTCACACTTGGAAAACTTAGCTATAGTTTGATGCTCTCGAAGTTTTTCCAGAACAAGTCGAAGATGTTTAGCATGTTCCTCTTTGTTCTTGGAGTATACTAGGATCATCCAGGTAAACCACGACGAACTTGTCAGGTATTCCATGAATATTAATTCCAGCGCGGAGGAATGTGGCGGGAGCATTGGTTAAGCCGAATGACATGACAGTGTACTCGTATGAGCCCATATCGAGTAACGAAGGGTCTTGGGAATCCTCTCACGAACACGGATCTGGTGTAACCCAACCTTAAGTCGAGTTTAGAGAACACTGATGACCCGCCAGTTGATCATACAGAACGTTTATCCGAGGAAGGGATATTTGTTCTGGATAGTTGCTTTGGTTAATGGGACGGTATCTTGGACCAATCGGTTTGATCCATCCTTCTTCCTGACAAGAGAGAAGTGCTCCCCAAGCAGAGGAACTTGGGCGAATGAAACCCTTACGAAGTGAAGCGTCGATTTCCTCCTTAAGTTCAAGGAGTTTCATGCGGCGGCATCTTGTAGGGTCGCTTGGCGATAGGTAGTGGTGCCTGGTTTTCAAGTCGATGACAAATTCGCAAGCTCGAGCAGGGGTATCCCTGGGAGTTCTTCTGGGAAAACACCTTGGAATTCGCGAACAACTGAATGTTCTCGATGCCTTCAAGTGGTGATGCGTTAACGCATTCAAGGCATATAAAGCCTCGCCTCGCTTTTGGATGATTTGAGCCTGGTAGCTTATTATTTCATCAGAAGGGTGTAGAAGATGGACGATCTTCGTGGCGCAAACTATAGGCAGTATGCGCTTTCAACCAATCCATTCCGAGGAATGAGGTCGAACTACAAGACTTTAGTATGAAAGGGGAGGCGTGAAACTACCAGAGCCC
>CM022303.1:122492956-122571893 GCA_011799875.1 Thinopyrum elongatum | reverse complement strand
CATGTCAAAGAATATTTATTTACATTAGAAGCACTCTCAATAACTGAACCTATGCATATATGCTAGCTAACGGATGGGTCTTGTCCATCACAATCATTCTCCTAATGAATGTGATCCCTTATCAAGTGACACGTCATGTCCCATGGTTAGAAACCTTAACCATCTTTATCAATGAGCTAGTCTAGTAGAGGCTCACAGGGACACGGGTATTTGTTTATTATCCAACACTGTATTTAATTTTCCTTCCGGTCAAATCATTCTAGCATGAAATAAACCTTTTAAATCATGGATAAGGAAATATAATAATAAAACTTTATTATTGGCCTCTAGGCATATTTCCATCTTTCCTCAGTGCGAACTAGAGTTAATACTCTATTCACATTGCCTTGTAATTAACAACCATAGTTCACACTCGCCATGTGCAAACCCAAAGAGTTTAACTAAGAGTCAAAATCCAGTTCATCATACGGCCATTGATTACACCCCAAGAGTACACGTTGTGATCAATGGTGTGCTTGTGAGAGAGGTTTAAGTCCAACGGGTCTGCCATATTTGATTGTAATGGATTTTCAAATTTCCTATTTCTACAATGCGCCTTGCTTGGAGCTCACTCTAGTCTAATTTTGCTCCCACTTCAATATTGTATCCATATTGAGACTCGAGTCATCCGAAGTGTCAAAGCTTGCATCGATGTTCCACCCTTTATGCAAACTCTTTATCACCTCCAGACCGGAAATATTTCAATTATTCCTCTAGTTACTAAGGATAATTTTGACCGCTGTTCCACTTATCCACTCCTAGCTCACCATGTACCCTAATGCCCCACTAAGTATAGTGGACAACATATTCCTTTGAATAAGTAAGAGTGTCGAACCCCAAGGGGAGCAGAGGAAATGACAATTGGTATTTCAGCAAGTATTTCTATCAATGCAAGCACTGAAATAGTGCTAACATGTATTTTGTAGGCAAAATAAATAATTGTAACGAGAAGTAATCGGTAGTGATCAATAAGTGGCAGCAAGGTAGCCCATCCTTTTGAGGCAAATGACAGGTCCAACAGTCTCGTATATAAGCAAAGCTTTCTTGAGGGTACCCACGGGAATTCATCATGTTGGTTTATTCGTGGTCGCTACTTTGATAATTTGATATTTGGGTGGACCCGGTCTTAGGTGCTGTTCTTACTCTTGAACAAACGTCCTACTTAGGATTACCCCCTCGCAAGCAATCCGCAACTACGGGAAAAGTATTAAAGATAAAATCTAACCATAACATTAAACTTTTGGATCCAATCGGTCTCCCTTACAGTAGCGGCATAACCTAGGGTTTAAGCTTCTGTCACTCTAGCACCCACTCTAATAACTACTTCACAATGCATTCCCTTTAGGCCCAAATATGGTGAATTGCCATGTAGTCGGATGTTCACATGACGCCACTGGCGTCACAACATACATATCATCAAAATATCGAACACTATCAAGTTCACACATGATTACTTGGCACATGACTTCTTCTCGTGACGTCAAGAACAGGTAAACTACGCACAAATTATAATCAATGCTCAGATCAAAGGGGTATTGAAAATAGCATAATGGATCTGAACATATTCGTCACCAATAAACATATAGTAATCAACTACAATATGTAATCAACATACTAGTCACCCACAAGTACCATCTAAGGTTCCGGTACAAAGATTGAACACAAGAAGTGAACTATGGTTTGAAGAGGAGATGGTGGTGTTTAAGATGTTGATGACAGTGCCCTCCAAAAGATGGGAGAAGTTGTTGGTGAGACAGGTGCACAATGATTTCCCCCTACGGTAACGGAAGTTCCTCGGCGGAATCGCTCCCCGGAGGGCAAAAGTGCTCCTGCCAAGGTTCCGCCTCGGACGACGCGTGCTTCGTCCAAAAGTCCTCCTCTTATTTTTTCTAGGTGAAGTGACCTATATACCAGAATATGGGCACCAGAGTGGGCCGATGGGGGCACAACCCACTAGGGCACACCTAGGCTGCCTGGCACGCCCAAGTGGGTTGTGCCCACCTGGTGTGCCCCCTCTCATAAGTTTATTTGCTCCAGTATTTTTCATATATTGCAAACACTTCTTCCGTACATTTTCAGCTCATTTTGGGGCAGAATGTCCAGAATAGGTAACTCTGACGTAGCTTTTTTCAGTCCATGAATTCTAGCTCGCCGTATTCTCCTCTTTGTGTAAACCTTGCATATTATGAAGGAGAAAAGGTATTAGAATTACTCTTCCAAACCTTATTATGCTAAAAACAATCTAATAACATTAGGAAAACATGATCAAAATGGACGTATTAACTCCCGTTATTACCTCCCCACTTCCCCCAAGCTTAGTACCTCGCGTGTCCTCAAGCAGAAAAACCCAAATCGAAAATATTCCCACATGCTTAGAGACCGGGTTCGATAAACACAAATACGGACATGGACGCACTCTGTTAATTATTATAAACAGAAAGACTTTAACATAAAAGGTGAATGTGAAAGAGCGCGTTAGTTGGGAACAGAGAGGCGAAGTAAGGCCGGTCGGTTTTGTGGATGGAGAGGTGGAGAGGGGGGGTAGTAATTCGACTTTATCATACGACTTTTATCATATACTTCCATGACCAAGTAACAATTCCTCACAACTTGAAGTATAAACATAACCTTTTGAAAACAACCAAACTTTTTCTCCAGTCAACTTTGCAACTAAAATTCATCATATTTTCAGGAATGGTCACGGTATCGGAGCCTTTTGCAGTCCACATACTCAACCATCATTTAACCTTCTATGAGTGCTAAACACTCACATCATACCCATTAACAAAAAGTTTCAACCGGACACATAGAAAGATAGGGCTTATAGTTTTTCACCTCCCAACGTCATTCCACCTCAAGTTTGATGTCCCAATACTAACATCATGCCCACCATCATATCCAATGGATATATGTCCTAGATCTTACTCACCACATGATGCTTGCAAAAAGAGAAAATAAAAAGGACTAGGGAGAATACTTTGGAGCCTCTTACATAAAGTAAATGCATCAAAGTAAAAGATAGGCCCTTCGCAAGAGGGAAGCAGTGGTTGTCCATGCACTTATTTATTTGTATTGCCAAATCCCTATACAAAAGAACGTCAACAATATCTTGGCCCCTTATGATAGCAATCTTTATGATGCCGTTCGTCGTTTTACTTTACTTTGCCATCATAAGTTCCGTACACGCTCAATTTTCTCTTACACTAACGGATCCAACACATTTAGAAGCAATTTTTAATTGGGCCTTTTGCCACCGCGACAACTTACTTGAAGGATCTTACTCAATCCATAGGTAAGGTATGGTGAGCTCTCGAATAAGATTTTGGGTTCAAAGGGTTTTTTGGATGCACAAGTAGTATCTCTACTTAGTTCGGATTTTTGCAGCAATATATTGAGCAGCCCACATGTTGAAGGATCTATTACAATATAAATTTTTTCTGTGAATATGAACAAACATAAATCATTCGTTTTCTTTCTTCCTTGTCAACGTCAACAATTTTGACACCTAATATTTAATGGGGGTTTCACAATCATAAAAGATGTCCAATATAAGTTTATTTGCATGTGATTTCTCCTTGCCTTTTGTTAATTCTTTCATCATGAATTGCATCATTGACCAATGCTATGTTTGTCAATCTCACACAATTTTACACTTGCATTTTTCCTTATGTATGTTTCATAACTTCACATAAGATAGCATGTGATCTTTTTCATTTATTTTTCCGTTCTTTTATTTGAAACAAAAAAGTAAAGAAGCCAAAACTCAAATTACTCTTTATTATCTTATCTCGCACACGATTACATAGATAGATAGATCACTAAGAAGCACACTCCGAAAAAAAGATCCAAACTAACTTGTAGTCAACTAAATCATAGGATAACTGAAAGATCCAAACTAAAATATAAAGTCAAAGATAGTGGTGGTGATACGATACCGGGGCACCCTCCCAAAGCTTGTCACAAGCCAAGGGAGTTCCCATACCATAAACCTCAGCTCCTTTGTGGAGAAGATGATGATGGTGGTGGTGAATGCGGTATAAGTTTGTTCTTCTTACTCTTCCTCAGCTTATGCTTAAGGTGGATTTTCCTCCCTTAATCATCGATCTCCCTTTCTCGAGCTTAATATCTTTTTGCATAGTTTCCTGCTGTTTTCCTGCAAGACGAAAAGGAATAAACTGGATCTTGGTTTCTTTGCTTTATTAGGGAGCACTTGACTTCCCCCCTTTTTTGCATTCCACGTGCACGTCCCCAGGGCCCGTTGGGCAATTGAAATTCTCTTCATCTGAGCTTGTATCTTCTTTCCTTTTTGATGCATAGAGTCTTTTTCTTCTTTCCTTCTTGGGCCACCGTAATGTTCCTCATCTCCGTAAAACCTTGGGGTTTGCATAACTGAGCAACATAGCTCTCACCCTCCAATCTTGAGACACATAGATTTTCAGATCTGCTAGAATAGCAGAAGCAGAACAGAAGATTTCTCCTCAATACGGTGGTCATACTTCGGGGGTATATAAGATTTTTTAATCTTGGGAAACAGCAAACGGAGGAAAACGGAGTCGGAGATTCCGAGGTGGGGCACCCCACCCCTGGGCGTGCCAGGGGGCCCAGGCACGCCCTAGTGTTCTTTTTCCTCCTCATGGCCTTCCTGGTTGTTTCTGCTTATTTTTTCCTAATTTTGTAATATTCCAAAACTGACAAAAATATTTTTTTGCGGATTTTTCGGAGTTCGTTTACTTACCCTATCACTACCTCCGCTTTTTTAGTATTCTGGAGAGTATCCAGAAGGTTTCTTTTATGTGTTCCTTCGGTGTCATAGTTTGATATATTTCTTTCATCCAACATTCATAGGGTACCTGAGATATAGTGTTTGATTCTTTGCCCATATGACCACCGTTGGGTTTAGTACCTTCGGCGTTATTTTATCTTACTGCTCCATGTTAACACCCCCGGTATTAAGCTACAAGTGATCACCCTTTTTGATGAGGCCATGTCATCATGATTAATAGTGCATAATCATCATTAGCATCATATTGCATTTCAACTCCTAAGTCAAATTCAAATTTAAATGAAAGTGGAATATAAAAGTTGTCCAACATAGAAACTAAAATGTCAGATAAGTAACAAATATTCCAGAGGCTATTCTAAAATTGAAACCAACATCATTGGAATTGGATAAGTGACTCGAAACAACCTCAAACAGTGGATAAAGATAAATTTAATAACCATTTTTAATCTGAACATAAGTATGGAATTATGTTTTGTCCAAACTAATTTTAGGGTTAGGGAATAATGCACTGGTATTTATGAAATAGGTCACACTTTTTACAAAGCCATTTGGGGCCTAGACATTAACAGTAGAGAAAAGAGATAAAGAAAAGGAAAAAGAAAACAGAAAAAGGATAAAGGAACCCCACCCCCCCCCCGACTGGGCCTCGGCCCAGCAAGCCACCGGGCGCCAGGCCGCCCAGCGCGCGCCTACATAGCCGGCCACCCCCCACCCGAAACCCTAGCCCAACCCCCGACCCCCCCCTCGCTTTCGCCCCCTCCCTCGCGGATCTGGATCGGGCATCCCCGATCCCGCCGCCCCGTCGCCGACGCCGCTCGCCGCCGCCGGAGCCCGCGCCTCCACCGCTGCCAGGCCTCACCTCGCTCCGTCGCCATCGTCGCCGACGACCTCGTCCCGACGTGCCCTCGCCGCAGCCCGCCGCAGACCCAGCGCGACCGCCCCTTGGCGCGCTCCGACCGTCGCGCCCCTGACCGCCTCGCCCTTACTCGCCCCGTCGCGGCCTCCCCGTCGACCGTCGTCTCCGGCCTCCAACCCCGAGCCCCTCCTTCGCGCTCGACCGCCGACGCCCCCTCGACCCGTCGCCGACCCCCCCTCCACGAGCTCGAGCCCGCTGCCTGACCTGCAACCCGCGTTGTGAGGGCCACGCCCTCCCTCTCTCTCTGTCGCCGTCGGTCGCCCCGCACCTGGCCCCTCAGACCGCTCGCCGCGCTCGCCCTCCCGAGTCGCACGCGCCGCGGCGCCTCCGTTCCTCCCGCTCGCCCCTGCTGCTGTTGCCGCGCCGCGCATCGGCCGAGCCCCGTCGCCAGACGCCTCGCCCATGCCGCTCGCCCCTGCCTCGCTCCCGCGCCCTGCACCGCGCACAAGCGCCGTTGTCGCTCCGGCCACCGCCGCCCCCTCGCCTCGGCTCCCAGTCCGCGCGATAAACCCGCCCGCCCATACGCCGCTCGCGTCGCCCGCGTCTGTCGTGCGCCGCCGCCACGCTCGAGCTCCCCGTGCCGCGCGCGTACCCCCCCCCTACCGCGCACGCGTCCGGCTCTGGACGGGCACAGCGCGGACGAGTCCGGCTGTGCCACTGTCCGTGGGCCCCCCAGAACGTTTTAATAAAAGAAAAAGAAAGAAATAAAATTAAAATAATATAAAAATTAATATTAAGTAAGTAATTAGTATTATTAATCCTGATTAGGTATCTAATAACTAATTAGTGTTAATAAACAGTAATTAGTAATTAACTAATTAACTGCTGATGTCAGCATGATGTCATGCTGACGTCATCAATCACTGTTTCGGATAAGTTATTAAATAATTAATTAAAATTTTCAGAAATTGATAAAAACTTTAGAAAATCATATCTTTTAAACCGTAACTCCGATGAAAATATTTATACATGAAACTTGCTCAGAACGACGATACGAACCCGAATACATCCTCTGTATTCCCGTCAGACGCCCGCAACTATGAGAACGTTGAACAATTAGACCGATTTCAATAAATGAATGTTCCAACCCTAATTAAATAAATCCGAATAAATTCCTAAATTAACTAAATCGCTTAGTTAGGCTGTATATCACACCGGCTGCCTGCGTTTTAGACATGTCATGCATCCCTGTTGCATTATTGCCGTTGTTTGTGTTTTCTTCTCTCTTCCCCTCTTCTCTCGTAGACTACGAGACGGACGCAGCTGCTGGTGCCGCCACCGACTACGTTGTTGACGACCCCTACTTGCCAGAGCAACCAGGCAAGCCCCCCCCCTTGATCACCAGATATCGCTATTCTTCTCTATACTGCTTGCATTAGAGTAGTGTAGCCGTATTTACTGCTTTCGGTTATCCCATTCTGCTGCATAGCCTGTCATTGTTGCTACTGTTGTTGATACCTTACCTGCAATCCTAAATGCCTAGTGTAGGATGCTGTTTTTCATCAGTGGCCCTACATTCTCGTCTGTCTGCTATGCTACATTATTGGGCCGTGCTCGCCACGGGTGGCGTTGCGGATATGTACTACTTATTACATTGTGACATCAGATGATACTAAAGTCGGGTCGGCTCGTGGAGCACCCCAGGTTGATTCACGAATGGGGGCTAAAGGATTGGCCTCCTCGACGGCCCCTAAGTGACTTTGTGTTGTGGAGCGGCAGGGCAGGTTGTGACCACCTAGGAGAGATGGGCCTGGCCCTGGTCGTCGTCCGCGGTGGATCTCATAAAACAGTTTAACGAGATTGGATATTTTGATCTGAGTCTGGCCACTGCCTATATGCACTAACCAACTACGCGGGATTAGTTATGGGTATCCCGGCGTCGTGGTATCAGCTGAAGCCTTCTTGACGTCAGCGACTGAGCGGCGCGCGCCGTGTTGGACCGCGATAACGTAACCGCCGTGAATCGTGTGGGTTGCTAGGTCTGCTCGCGGCCGCGTACGCAACGTGCAGGAGCGCACTGGCGATGGGCCCAGACCCAGAGTGCATAGGATTAGTCGGCGTGCTGACCTCTCTGTTGAGCCTAGGTGGGCTGCGACGTGTGGATCTTCGAGGCCGGGCATGACCCAGGAAAGTGTGTCCGGCCAAAGGGGATCGAGCGTGTTGGGGAATATGTGGTGCACCCCTGCAGGGAAGTTTATCTATTCGAATAGCCGTGTCCCTCGGTAAAAGGACGACCCGGAGTTGTATCCCGACCTCATGACAACTAGAAATGGATACTTAATAAAAACACCCCTTACAAGTGACAGATATAACCCAGTGGTCCTCTCTCGCATGGTGGCGACGAGAGGATCGACGGGTAGGATTATGCTATACCGTTGTTGCTTGTTAACTTCCAACTAATCTCGTCTAATTGCTATGCTTCAAGAAGGAGGCTGCCAGAAGCGTAGTCTTCGACAGGACTAGCTATCCCCCTCTTATTCTGGCATTCTGCAGTTCAGTCCACCGATATTGCCTCTTTACACATATACCATGCATATGTAGTATAGATCCTTGCTTGCGAGTACTTTGGATGAGTACTCACGGTTGCTTTCCCCCTCCTTTCCCCCTTTCCCTTCTTGCTGGTTGTCGCAACCAGATGCTGGAGCCCAGGAGCCAGACGCCACCTTCGACGACTACTACCACCAGGGCGGAGCCTACTACTACGTCCAGGACGCCGATGACCAGGAGTAGTTAGGAGGATCCCAGGCAGGAGGCCCTGCGCCTGTTCGATCGGTTGTATCCCTGTTTGTGCTAGCCATCTTATGGCACCTTGTTTAACTTATGTCTGTACTCAGATATTGTTGCTTCCGCTGACTCGTCTATGATCGAGCATTTGTATTCGAGCCCTCGTGGCCCCTGGCTTGTATTATGATGCTTGTATGACTTATTTATGTTTTAGAGTTGTGTTGTGATATCTTCCCGTGAGTCCCTGATCTTGATCGTACACGTTTGCGTGCATGATTAGTGTACGATCGAGCCGGGGGCGCCACAAGTTGGTATCAGAGCCGACTGCCTGTAGGAATCCCCCTTTCCAATTCCTTGTCCGAAGTTGAGTCTAGACAAAGAAAATCGTTTACTAACTTGGCTGTGTGGCTTACGGGCCCACATTGCCAACTGGGTGGTATTAGGATCTTTTATTCCTCGTCTATACTCTGGGACTCTGATCTCTCTTCTACTCGGGTTAAATGAATTTTTCTAACGCCGACACTTAGGGTCTCGTGATCACATCCACCGGAGTTCTGAAAATTTCCCCCCTTGCTTCGAGATTGTGGGCCAGGTTCTGCTTACAGGATCCTTTCATCGAGGGCACCCTGTGTTGTCACTTGCAGATTCCTCGCCCCACCAGTTTTTCCCGACGTTGATGTAGCCTTTGCTATGTCTCGTTGTGTACTTCCTTACCGCGTGCCTGCGCGCCGCCTAGCATGTCCAGTTTATGAAATTGCGCCGTTATGCTGTCCGCTTGTACCCGACGTTGTGTATGGATCTGTATGTCTTAATCGACTACTGTTATGTATCTATAACACTGCTTGGAGTATTGTCGTGTTACATCATGCTTGTCACTAAGCACTCGCGCTTGCTTTTACTAAACTACCCCCTGTTGTAAATTAGCAGGATGGTTAGACCCGCTGGTCGTGGTCGTGGCCGTGGTGCCAACGATCCACCACCGCCGAACTATATGGCTGGAATGATGCAGCAATTTGAACTGCAACGTCAGTTCATGCAAGGGATCATGGATCAGTTTCCTCGTCCCAATATGAACCAGTATCCGGGCCCAGGGCCCCTGCAGGACTTTATGCGCCTCAACCCAACCGTCTACCGCGGCTCAACTCAGCCCCTGGATGCGGATGACTGGCTTCGCGACATCACCTATGAGTTGGAATCTGGTGGCGTTGCCCCTGCAAACTATGTCACCTTCGCCTCCTTCTTTCTCAAGGGCCCCGCTGCTCAATGGTGGGACAGCCACAGGCGCACTCAACCAGCTGGCACAGTCATCACTTGGCCGGATTTCCAAGCTGCCTTCCGTGCCCGTTTCATTCCCCAGGGAATCATGGACCGGAAGAAGCAAGAGTTCCGCAACCTCACCCAGGGCAACAAGACAGTGGAAGCTTATCAGCGGGAGTTTCTGGAATTATCCCGCTATGCTGAAGAAGACATTCCCACTGATGCTCGCCGTCAGGAAAGGTTTCGCGAAGGACTTCAAGCTTCTGTTTTATTTGATTCGGGAGCATCGCATTCATTCATGTCCGAAGAATTTGCATACAAACACGACATTAAATGTGAGGTCATGAACACTGCAATAGTAATACACACCCCCGCGGGTCAATGTCAAACCTCCATGGGTAGCAACGACGTCACCGTTGAAATTGAAGGGCTGGAGTTTCACGCCTCCCCTTTCATACTAAAGTCTTGTAATATCGACCTCATTCTCGGAATGGATTGGTTGAAAGCGCATACTGCTTCTATAGTTTGCGCCACGAAGATCGTCCATCTTCTACACCCTTCTGATGAAATAATAAGCTACCAGGCTCAAATCATCCAAAATGCCGAGGCGAGACTTTATGCCTTGAATGCGTTAAACGCATCACCACTTGAAGGCATCGAGAACATTCCAGTTGTTCGCGAATTCCAAGGTGTTTTCCCAGAAGAACTCCCAGGGATACCCCCTGCTCGAGCTGTCGAATTTGTCATCGACTTGAAACCAGGCACCACTCCTATCGCCAAGCGACCCTACAAGATGCCGCCGCATGAACTCCTTGAACTTAAGGAGGAAATCAACGCTTCACTTCGTAAGGGTTTCATTCGCCCAAGTTCCTCTGCTTGGGGAGCACCTTCTCTCTTTGTCAGGAAGAAGGATGGATCAAACCGATTGGTCCAAGATTACCGTCCTATTAACCAAGCAACTATCCAGAACAAATATCCCCTTCCTCGGATAAACGATCTGTATGATCAACTGGCAGGTTCATCAGTGTTCTCTAAACTCGACTTAAGGTTGGGTTACCACCAGATCCGTGTTCGTGAAGAGGATATCCCAAAGACCGCCTTCGTTACTCGATATGGCTCATACGAGTACACTGTCATGTCATTCGGCTTAACCAATGCTCCCGCCACATTCTCCCGCCTGATGAATTATATATTCATGGAATACCTTGACAAGTTCGTCGTGGTTTACCTGGATGATATCCTAGTATACTCCAAGAACAAAGAGGAACATGCTGAACATCTTCGACTTGTTCTGGAAAAACTTCGAGAGCATCAACTATATGCTAAGTTTTCCAAGTGTGAATTCTGGCTTCCCGAAGTAACATACCTTGGGCATGTCATCTCCAAGGATGGTATTGCCGTCAACCCCGAGCGAGTTCAGGCTATTCTTGATTGGGCTCCTCCAAAGAACGTCAAGCAAGTTCGAAGTTTTCTCGGACTCGCCAGCTATTGCCGTCGATTTGTCGAGAACTTCTCCAAGATCGCCAAGCCCCTGACTAACCTGCTTCATATAGGCGTCAGGTTCGATTGGACGGAAAAGTGTCAGGAAAGTTTCCAGATGCTCAAAGACAAGCTGACTTCTGCCCCAGTGCTTGCCCCTCCTGATTCCCAAAGGGATTTTGTCATCTATTGTGATGCATCCCGTCAAGGATTAGGCGGTGTCCTAATGCAAGACCGTAGAGTAATTGCTTATGCTTCGCGTCAATTGCGTCCGCACGAAGAGAATTACCCAGTACATGACCTTGAGCTTGCTGCCGTCATCCATGCACTAAAACAGTGGCGACATTACCTTCTCGGTAATCGTTGCGAGATCTACACCGATCATCAAAGTCTGAAGTATCTGTTCACTCAGCCAGACCTGAACCTCCGTCAACAGAGATGGATGGAGACCGTAGCGGATTTTAACTTGGGTATTTCTTATACCCCTGGCAAGGCTAATGTAATGGCCGATGCCTTGAGCCGCAAGTCTTATTGCAGTCACCTCCAGTTTCACGAAGTTCAACCTTCGCTTATTGAAGAATTCAGAAAGCTGAATCTCCACATTGTTCCTCCTGGAGCACTCGCTCCCCCTCCTGAAGGTTCCTACAAAATGAACCTCCACGTTGTTTCCCAGGGTTCTCTTAATACCCTGGTTGCTAAACCAGATCTCGTGGACAGCATCAAGACGCTGCAGGGTTATGACTCTCAAGCCCACAAGATTAAGCGCTATCTCGCTGAAGGAAGGCCTTCGTTCTTCACTATTGATGATACTGGCACCTTGTTCTTTAAAAGTCGTCTAGTGGTCCCCTCTAAAGGTAACCTGGGTATGACTCAGGAGGTCATGCAAGAAGCTCACGACACTCCGTTGTCTATTCATCCCGGCAGTACCAAAATGTACCAAGACATCCGTCAAAGATTCTGGTGGTCAAACATGAAGCAAGACATTGCTCGCTATGTTGCTGAATGTGATGTTTGCCGTCGCGTCAAAGCAGAACATCAAAGGCCCGCCGGAACTCTGCAACCAATTGCTGTTCCTGAATGGAAATGGGACCATGTTGAAATGGACTTTATCACTGGATTTCCCAAATCACAGAAAGGTAATGATGCTATTCTTGTCGTCATTGACCGACTTTCCAAAGTTGCACATTTTCTAGCCGTCAAAGAGACGATCACTGCTAGTCAGCTTGCAACTCTCTACATGTCCAGAATTGTTTCACTTCACGGTATTCCACTGGTTATCAGTTTAGACCGTGGCAGCTTATTCACTTCAAGATTCTGGGCAAGCTTCCAAGAAGCTATGGGAACTCATCTGTCCTTCAGCACCGCTTTTCACCCTCAGTCTCAAGGACAAGTTGAACGAGTGAACCAAGTTCTCGAAGATATGCTTCGAGCTTGTGTCATATCCTTCGGAAGGAAATGGGAAGAATCTCTCCCATATGCCGAATTCTCTTACAATAACAGCTATCAAGCCAGTCTGAAGATGGCCCCCTTCGAAGTATTGTACGGACGAAAGTGCCGAACCCCTCTAAATTGGTCAGAAACTGGGGAACGTCCACTCTTCGGTCCGGATATTATCCAACTTGCCGAAGATCAAGTTCGCGTTGTCCGCGAGCATTTGAAGACTGCTCAGTCACGTCAAAAGAGTCAGTATGACCGCAAACACAAAGATATGGTCTATCAACCTGGCGAAAAGGCTTATCTTCGAGTCACACCGATGAAAGGCACTCATCGGTTCGGGATCAAGGGCAAGCTAGCTCCTCGCTATATTGGTCCTTTCACTATTCTTGAAAGGCGTGGTAGAGTGGCATATCAGTTGGAACTTCCACCGAACCTTTCTCAGGTTCACGATGTGTTCCACGTATCACAACTCCGCCGCTGCTTCAAAGCCCCTATCCGCGGAGTAGATCACGAATTGCTTGAACTGCAACAAGACCTCTCTTATAAAGAGCATCCGGTCCGCATTCTCGATCAAGCCGAGCGTCGCACACGCCAGAAGGTTATCAAGTTCCTCAAGGTTCAGTGGTCAAACCATTCTGAGGATGAAGCCACTTGGGAACGCGAGGATCGTCTTCGCGATGAATACCCCGCTTTGTTTCTTTCTACCTCCTAAATCTCGGGACGAGATTTCTTGTAGTGGAGGAGATTTGTAACACCCCCTGTATTAAGCTACAGTGATCACCCTTTTGATGAGGCCATGTCATCATGATTAATAGTGCATAATCATCATTAGCATCATATTGCATTTCAACTCCTAAGTCAAATTCAAATTTAATGAAAGTGGAATATAAAAGTTGTCCAACATAGAAGAAAACTAAAATGTCAGATAAGTAAACAAATATTCCCGAGGCTATTCTAAAATTGAAACCAACATCATTGGAATTGGATAAGTGACTCGAACAACCTCAAACAGTGGATAAAGATAATATTTAATAAACATTTATAATCTGAAATAAGTATGGAATTATGTTTTGTCCAAACTAATTTTAGGTGTTAGGGAATAATGCACTGGTATTTATGAAATAGGTCACACTTTTTACAAAAGCCATTTGGGGCCTAGACATTTAACAGTAGAGAAAAGAGAATAAGAAAAGGAAAAAGAAAACAGAAAGGATAAAGGAACCCCCCCCCCCCCCCCCGACTGGGCCTCGGCCAGCAAGCCACCGGGCGCAGGCCGCCGCAGGCCAGCGGCGCCTACATAGCCGGCCACCCCCCACCCGAAACCCTAGCCAACACCCCGACCCCCCCCTCGCTTTCGCCCCCCTCCCTCGGCTGGATCTGGATCGGGGCAATCCCCCGATCCCGTCCGCCCCGTCGCCGACGCCGCTCGACGCCGCCCGGAGCCCGCGCCTCCCGCCGGCCTGCACCTCGTCTCCGTCGCCATCGTCGCCGACACCTCGTCCGACGTGCCCTCGGCTCGGGCGGAGCCAGCGCGCTGCCCGACGCGCCCGACCGCGCCCGTCTGCGCCTCGTCTCCGACGCGTCGCGGACCGCCGTCGCCCTTGGACCTCGCCGCCTCGCCGGCCTCCCCGTCGACCGTCGTCTCCGGCCTCCACCCCGAGCCCCTCTCGCGCTCGACGCCGACGCCCCGCCTCGACCCGTCGCCGACCCCCCCCTCACGAGCTCGAGCCCCGCTGCCTGACCCTGCACCCGCGGTGAGGGCCACGCCCCCTCCCTCTCTCTCTGTCGCCGTCGTCGCCCCCGCACCTGCGCGCCGCTCCAGCCGCTCGCCGCGCTCGCCCTCCCGAGTCGCACCCAGCGCGCGCCTGCGTTCCTCCCGCTCGCCCCTGCTGCTGTTGCCGCGCCGCGCATCGGCCGAGCCCCGTCGCCAGCGCCTCGCCCATGCCCGCTCCGGCCCCTGCCTCGCCTCCGCGCGCCCTGCACCGCGCGCCGCCGCCCGTTGTCGCTCCGGCCACCGCGCCGCCCCGCTCGCCTCCGGCTCCCCGCAGCCGCGCGATAACCTCGCCCGCGCCACGCCCGGCTCGCTCGCCGGCCGCGCGGTTCTGCTGCGCCGCCGCCCGCTCGCCCGTGCGCGCGCGCGTTGACCCCCCCCTACCGCGCGGACGCGTCCGGCTCTGGACGGGCACAGCGCGGACGAGTCCGGCTGTGCCACTGTCCAGTGGGCCCCCCCAGAACGTTTTAATAAAAGAAAAAGAAAGAAATAAAATTAAAATAATTAAAATAATTAATTAATTAATTAGTTAATTAATTAGTTAATTAATCCTGATTAGGTTAATCTAATTAACTAATTAGTGTTAATTAAACAGTAATTAGTAATTAACTTAATTAACTGCTGATGTCAGCATGATGTCATGCTGACGTCATCAATCACTGTTTCGGATAATGTTGAATTAAATAATTAATTAAAATTTCAGAAATTGATAAAAACTTTAGAAAATCATATCTTTTAAACCGTAACTCCGATGAAAATATTTTATACATGAAACTTGCTCAGAACGACGATACGAACCCGAATACATCCTCTGTATTCCCGTCAGACGCCCGCAACTATGAGAACGTTGAACAATTAGACCGATTTCAATAAATGAATAGTGTCCAACCCTAATTAAATAAATCCGAATAAATTCCTAAATTAACTAAATCGCTTAGTTAGGCTGTATATCACCCTGGCCCTGCGTTTAGACATGTCATGCATCCCTGTTGCATTATTGCCGTGTGTTTACTGTTTCTTCCCCCTCTTCTCTTCGGTAGACTACGAGACCGACGCAGCTGCTGGTGCCCCGACCGACTACGTTGTTGACGACCCCTACTTGCCAGAGCAACCAGGCAAGCCCCCCCCCTTGATCACCAGATATCGCCTATTCTTCTCTATACTGCTTGCATTAGAGTAGTGTAGCCTGTTACTGCTTTCGGTTAATCCCATTCTGCTGCATAGCCTGTCATTGTTGCTACTGTTGTTGATACCTTACCTGCAATCCTAAATGCCTAGTGTAGGATGCTAGTTTGTCATCAGTGGCCCTACATTCTCGTCTGTCTGCTATGCTACATTATTGGGCCGTGCTCGCCACGGGTGGCGATTGCGGATATGTATACTACTTATTACATGTGACATCAGATGGATACTAAAGTCGGGTCGGCTCGTGGAGCACCCGCAGGTGATTCACGAATGGGGGCTGAAAGGATTGGCCTCCTCGACGGCCCCCTAAGTGACTCTTTGTTGTGGAGCGGCAGGGCAGGTTGTGACCACCTAGGAGAGAGGTGGGCCTGGCCCTGGTCGTCGTCCGCGGTGATCTCATAAAACACGTTTAACGAGATTGGATATTTGATCTGAGTCTGGCCACTGGCCTATATGCACTAACCAACTACGCGGGAGTAGTTATGGGTATCCCGGCGTCGTGGTATCAGCTGAAGCCTTCTTGACGTCAGCGACTGAGCGGCGCGCGCCGTGTTGGACCGCGATAACGTAACCGCCGTGATCGTGTGGGTTGCTAGGTCTGCTCGCGGCCGCGTACGCAACGTGCAGGAGCGCACTGGGCGATGGGCCCAGACCCCAGAGTGCATAGGATTAGTCCGGCGTGCTGACCTCTCTGTTGAGCCTAGGTGGGGCTGCGACGTGTGGATCTTCCGAGGCCGGGCATGACCCAGGAAAGTGTGTCCGGCCAAAGGGGATCGAGCGTGTTGGGGAATATGTGGTGCACCCCTGCAGGGAAGTTTATCTATTCGAATAGCCGTGTCCCTCGGTAAAAGGACGACCCGGAGTTGTATCCCGACCTCATGACAACTAGAAATGGATACTTAATAAAACACACCCTTACAAGTGACAGATATAACCCAGTGGTCGCTCTCTCGCATGGTGGCGACGAGAGGATCGACGGGTAGGATTATGCTATACGTTGTTGCTTGGTTAACTTCCAACTAATCTCTTCTATTGCTTCAAGAAGGAGGCTGCCAGAAGCGTAGTCTTCGACAGGACTAGCTATCCCCCTCTTATTCTGGCATTCTGCAGTTCAGTCCACCGATATTGCCTCTTTACACATATACCATGCATATGTAGTATAGATCCTTGCTTGCGAGTACTTTGGATGAGTACTCACGGTTGCTTTCCCCCTCCTTTCCCCCTTTCCCTTCTTGCTGGTTGTCGCAACCAGATGCTGGAGCCCAGGAGCCAGACGCCACCTTCGACGACTACTACCACCAGGGCGGAGCCTACTACTACGTCCAGGACGCCGACGACCAGGAGTAGTTAGGAGGATCCCAGGCAGGAGGCCCTGCGCCTGTTCGATCGGTTGTATCCCTGTTTGTGCTAGCCATCTTATGGCACCTTGTTTAACTTATGTCTGTACTCAGATATTGTTGCTTCCGCTGACTCGTCTATGATCGAGCATTTGTATTCGAGCCCTCGTGGCCCCTGGCTTGTATTATGATGCTTGTATGACTTATTTATGTTTTAGAGTTGTGTTGTGATATCTTCCCGTGAGTCCCTGATCTTGATCGTACACGTTTGCGTGCATGATTAGTGTACGATCGAGCCGGGGGCGCCACACTCCAGAGCGATAAACCTCCTCGATAATATATATGGTCCTTCCCATTTGGAGAGAAGTTTTCCTGCAAAGAATCTAAAACGAGAGTTGTACAAAAGAACATATTCTCCAACTTTGAATTCCCTCTTTTGGATTCTTTTTTCATGCCATCTTTTAACTTTCTCTTTAAATAATTTGGCATTTTCATAAGCTTGGGTTCTCCATTCATCTAATGAGCTAATATCAAATAACCTCTTTTCACCAGCAAGTTTGAAATCATAGTTGAGTTCTTTAATTGCCCAATATGCTTTATGTTCTAATTCAAGAGGCAAATGACAAGCTTTTCCATAAACCATTTTATAGGGAGACATACCCATAGGATTTTTATAAGCTGTTCTGTAGGCCCAAAGTGCATCATCCAATTTCTTAGACCAATTCTTTCGAGACCTATTAACAGTTTTTTGTAATATTAATTTTATTTCTCTATTGCTAAGTTCAACTTGACCACTAGATTGACGATGATAGGGTGATGCAATTCTATGGTTAACATCATATTTAGGAAGCATTTTACGGAAAGCACCATGAATAAAGTGTGAACCACAATAAGTCATTAAATATCTAGGGACTCCAAACCTTGGGAAAATAACTTCTTTAAGCATTTTAATGGAAGTGTTATGATCAGCACTACTAGTTGGAATAGCTTCTACCCACTTAGTAACATAATCAACATCAACCAAAGTATGTGTATACCCACTAGAGGAAGGAAAAGGTCCCATGTAATCAAAACCCCAAACATCAAATGGTTCAACAACAAGTGAATAATTCATAGGCATTTCTGGACGCTTACCGATATTACCAATTCGTTGACAATCATCACAAGATAAAACAAACTTACGGGAATCCTTAAAGAGAGTAGGCCAATAAAAACCAGATTGTAATACCTTGTGAGCAGTTCTATCTCCCGCATGATGCCCTCCATAAGCTTCGGAGTGACATTTCCGTAGGATTTGTTCCTGTTCATGCTCAGGTACACAATGTCTAACGATACCATCTACTCCTTCTTTATAAAGATGTGGGTCATCCCAAAAGTAATGTCTTAAATCATAGAAGATTTTTTTCTTTTGTTGGTATGTGAAACTAGGTGGTATGTATTTAGCAACAATATAATTAGCATAGTCAGCATTCCAAGGAGTATTATGAGAAACATTTATTGAGCCAGTTGTTCATCAGGAAAACTATCATCAATAGGTAGTGGGTTATCAAGGATATTTTCTAACCTAGATAAGTTATAAGCTACGGGGTTCTCAGCTCCTTTCCTATCAGTAATATGTAAATCAAATTCTTGTAGCAAGAGAACCCACCTAATGGGTCTAGGTTTAGCATCTTTCTTTTCCATAAGATATTTAATAGCAGCATGATTGGTGTGAACAATAACTTTAGAATCAACAATGTAAGATCTGAATTTATCACAAGCAAACACAACTGCTAAAAATTCCTTTTCAGTAGTAGCATAATTTCTTTGGGCACTGTCTAGAGTTTTGCTAGCATAATGAATGACATTTAATTTCTTATCAACTCTGTCCTAGAACAACACCAACAGCATAATCACTAGCATATCACATGATTTCAAAAGGCAAGTTCCAATCAGGTGGTCGAACAATAGGTGCAGAAGTTAAGGCTTTCTTAAGTGTTTCAAAGGCTTCTACACAATCATCATCAAAAATAAATGGAACATCTTTTTGTAAAAGGTTTGTAAGAGGCCTATAAATTTTAGAGAAGTCTTTAATAAACCTCCTATAGAAACCAGCATGACCAAGGAAACTACGAATACCTTTAATATCTTTAGGACATGGCATTTTCTCAATTGCATCAACTTTAGCTTGGTCCACCTCAATACCTTGTTCAGAAATTTTATGACCTAAGACAATACCTTCATTAACCATAACGTGGCACTTCTCCCAATTCAAGACAAGGTTAGTTTTCTCACATCTCTGCAAAACTCGATCAAGGTTCCTCAAGCAATCATCAAAAGAAGTTCCATAAACAGAAAAATAGTCCATGAAAACCTCAACATTCTTTTCACAAAAATCAGAGAATATAGAAGCCATACATCTTTGAAAAGTAGCAGGTGCATTGCATAAACAGAAAGGCATATGTCTATAAGCATAAGTTCCAAAAGGGAAAGTAAAGGTGGTTTTCCCTTGATCAGGTTGTGAAACAGGTATTTGAGAAAAACCAGAATATCCATCAAGAAAACAAAAGTGTGTGTGCTTAGATAGTCTTTCTAGCATTTGATCAATAAAAGGCAAAGGGTAATGATCTTTTCTAGTTGCTTTATTAAATTTTCTAAAATCAATTACCATTCTATAGCCAGTAACAATCCTTTGTGGAATGAGTTCATTTTTATCATTAGGAACAACAGTAATACCTCCCTTCTTAGGGACATAATGAACAGGGTTTACCCATCTACTATCAGCTATGGGATAGATTTTATGTGCTTCCATAAGCTTTAATATTTCAGTCCTTACCACTTCTTTCATCTTAGGATTCAAACATCATTGATGATCAACAACAGGTTTAGCATCAGGTTCCATATTATTCTTGTGCTGACAGGGAAAGGTGGTTTCTCAATACAAGCAGTAGGCACAACTAGATCAACATTGTAAATAATAGTTTCATCTTTAGCTATGACCAGTTCTTTAATTTCTTCTTTAATAGGGGGATGATATTTAAACCACTTCTCTTTAGGGAGATCAACATGAGTAGAAAATGATTCACAAAAAGAGGCTACTATCTCAGAGTCAAGTCCATATTTAGTGCTAAACTTGTGAGAAGCATCGGTATTCATAAAAGATTTAACACAATCAAACTTAAGCTTAATACCTAACTCTTTACCTTTGTTGAGTTCCCAATCTTTGGAGTTGCATTTTATTCTTTCTAAAAGATCCCACCTGAATTCAATAGTCTTCTTCATAAAAGAACCAGTACAAGAAGTGTCGAGCATGGCTTGATCATCACGAGAAAGCCGATCATAAAAATTCTAAATGATAATTTCTCTAGAGAGCTCATGATTGGGGCATGAATATAACATTAACTTAAGCGTCCCCCAAGCTAGAGTGATACATCCTCCTTCACGAAGCCAAAAATTATATATATAATTCCGATCACGATGAACTAGATGCATAGGATAAAATTATTGGTGGAATTCCAATTTCAATCGATTCCAGTTCCAAGATCCAATATCATCGCATAGCCTATACCATGTCAATGCTTTTCCCTTCAAAGATAAAGGGAAAACATTCTTCTTAGCTTCATCTCTGGATAAACCTGCAAGCTTAAGTAATCCACATATATCAAGTGCATATCAGAATGTTCGGTTCCATCTCCTGCATAAGGATTAGCTAGCAGTTGTTCTATCATACCCAAAGGAATTTCATAACCAATATTTTCAGTAGGTGCAGTAGGTTGAGGGGCAACTAATTGTGCTTCCGGTCGAGGTGAAGATACCCCGAACAAACCCCTCAAAGGATGATTCTCCATCGTAACAACTGACAATAAATTTCAGCATGTAGTAATAATTTTTCCTTACCAAGAGCACTTCACTCCCCGGAAACATCGCCAGAAAAGAGCCTTCATGACCCACAAGTATAGGGGATCAATTGTAGTCCTTTTGATAAGTAAGAGTATCGAATCCAACGAGGAGCAGAAGGAAATGACAAGTGGTTTTCAGCAAGGTAATTTCTGCAAGCACTGAAATAGTCGGTAACAGGTAGTTTGATAGAAAGATAATTTGTAACGAGCAAGTAACGGTGATGGTAAATAAAGTGCACAAAGGTAGCCCAATCCTTTTGAGGCAAAGGACAGGCCAAAACGGTCTCTTATGATAAGCAAAGCGTTCTTGAGGGTACACGGGAATTTCATCTAGTCACTTTCATCATGTTGGTTTGATTCGTGTTCGCTACTTTGATAATTTGATATGTGGGTGGACCGGTGCTCAGGTGCTGTTCTTACTTGAACAAATCTCATACTTATGATTAACCCCCTCGCAAGCATCCACAACTATGAGAAAAGTATTAAGATAAAATCTAACCATAGCATTAAACTTTTGGATCCAAATCGGTCCCTTACGAAGTAGCGCCTAAACTAGGGTTTAAGCTTCTGTCACTCTAGCAACCCATCATCTAATAACTACTCCACAATGCATTCCCTTAGGCCCAAATATGGTGAAGTGCCATGTAGTCGATGTTCACATGACACCACTAAGGAAATCACAACATACATATCATAAAAATATCGAACATATATCAAGTTCACATGATTACTTGCAACATGACTTCTCCCCTGACCTCAAGAACAAAAGTAACTAATCACAAATGATAATCATGCTCAAGATCGGAGGGGTATTAAATAGCATAATGGATCTAAACATATAATCTTCTAGTAAATAAACCATATAGTAATCAACTACAACATGTAATCAACACTACTAGTCACCCACAAGTACCAATCTAAGGTTCCGGTACAAAGATTGAACACAAGAGATGAACTAGGGTTTGAGAGAAGATGGTGCTGTTGATGATGTTGATGGAGCTTACCCTCCCAAAGATGGGAGAGTTGTTGGTGGCGACGATGACGATGATTTCCTCCTCCGGGAGGGAAGTTCCCCCGGCGGAATTGCTCCGCCGGAGGGCAAAAGTGCTCCTGCCCAAGTTCCACCGTGAGACGGCGGCGGTTCATCCCAAAAGTCCTCCTCTTATTTTTTCTAGGTCAAAATGACCTATATACCAGAAGATGGGCACCGTAGGTGGGCTGAGGAGGGCACAACCCACCAGGGCGCGCCTGGGCTGCCTGGCGCGCCCAGGTGGGTTGTGCCCACCTGGTGGGCCCCCTGTGCTAGTTATTTGCTCCAGTATTTTTCATATATTGAAAAACAATTCTCCGTAAATTTTGAGCTCATTTAGAGATGTCCAGAATAGGTAACTCTGACGTAGCTTTTTCAGGTCCAGAATTCCAGCTGCCGGTATTCTCCCTGTTTGTGTAAACCTTGCATATTATGAGAGAAAAGGCATTAGAATTACTCCCAGAAGCATTATTATGCATAAAAACATCATAAATAATAGTAGGAAAACATGATGCAAAATGGACGTATTATACCCCCTTGCCAAACTCATGGCAAGGCACACAACAGGTCTGGTACACAGCATGGCATACTTTATAGAACCTATGGTTGTGGCATAGGGAATGATTTTCATTCTCTTTCTATCTTTTGCCGTGGTCGGGCTTTGAGTCTTTACTCATCTTCACACCTTGCAACACAGGCAAGAACCCTTTCTTTGACTGATCCATTTTGAACTTCTTCAAAACTTTGCCAAGGTATGTGCTTTATGAAAGTCCTATTAAGTGTCTCGATCTATCCCTATAGATCTTGATGCCCAATATGTAAGTAGCTTCACCGAGGTTTTTCATTGAAAAATTCTTATTCATGTATCCTTTTATGCTATCCAGAAATTCTATATCATTTCCAATCAACAATATGTCATCTACATATAATATCAGAAATGCTATAGAGCTCCCACTCACTTTCTTGTAAATACAAGCTTCACCATAAGTCTGTATAAAACCACATGCTTTGATCACATCATCAAAACGTATATTCCAACTCCGAGATGCTTGCACCAGTCCATAGATGGATCGCTGGAGTTTGCACACTTTTTTAGCAGCTTTAGGATCGACAAAACCTTCTGGTTGCATCATATACAACTCTTCTTTAAGAAACCCGTTAAGGAATGCAGTTTTGACATCCATTTGCCAGATTTCATAGTCATCAAATGCGGCAATTGCTAACATGATTCGGACAGATTTAAGCATCGCTACGTGTGAGAAAGTCTCATCGTAGTCAACTCCTTGCACTTGTCAAAAACCTTTCACGACAAGTCGAGCTTTATAGATAGTGATATTACCATCAGCGTCCGTCTCCCTCTTGAAGATCCATTTATTCTCAATGGCTTGCTGATCATCGGGCAAGTCTACCAAAGTCCATACTTTGTTCTCATACATGGATCCTATCTCAGATTTCATGGCCTCAAGCCATTTATCGAAATCTGGGCTCGTCATAGCTTCTTCATAGTTCGTAGGTTCACTGTTGCCTAACAACACGACTTCCAGGACAGGATTACCATACCACTCTGGTGCGGAACGTGTTCTGGTCGACCTACGAAGTTCAGTAGTAACTTGATCTGAAGTTTCATGATCATTATCATTAGCTTCCTCTCTAGTGTGTGTAGGCATCACGGGAACAGTTTTCTCTGATGTGCTACTTTCCAATTCGAGAGAAGGTACAATTACCTCATCAAGTTCTACTTTCCTCTCACTTACTTCTTTCGAGAGAAACTCCTCTAGAAAGGACCCATTTTTAGCAACAAAGATCTTGCCTTCGAATCTGTGGTAGAAGGTGTACCCAATAGTTTCTTTAGGGTATCCTATGAAGACGCACTTCTCCGATTTGGGTTCAAGCTTATCAGGCTGAAGCCTTATGGCATAAGCGTCGCATCCCCAAATTTTAAGAAACGACAGCTTAGGTTTCTTTCCAAACCATAGTTCATACGGTGTCGTCTCAACGGATTTAGACGGTGCCCTATTTAATGTGAATGCGGCTGTCTCTAATGCATAACCCCAAAATGATAAAGGCTAATCGGTAAGATACATCATAGAACGCACCATATCTAATAATGTCCGGTTACGAAGTTCGGACACACCATTACGCTGTGGTGTTCCAGGTGGCGTGAGTTGTGAAACAATTCCACATTGTTTTAAATGAAGGCCAAACTCGTAACTCAAATATTCGCCTCCGCGATCAGATCGTAGAAACTTTATTTTCTTGTCACGATGATTCTCCACTTCACTCTGAAATTCTTTGAACTTTTCAAATGTTTCAGACTTGTGTTTCATCAAGTAGATATACCCATACCTACTCAAATCATCTGTGAAGGTCAGACAATAATGATACCCACCGTGTGCCTCAACACTCATCGGACCGCATACATCGGTATGTATTTTTCCAATAAGTCATTAACTCACTCCATTGTTCCGAAGAACAGAGTTTTTAGTCATCTGACCCATGAGGCATGGTTCGCAAGTATCAAATGATTCATAATCAAGTGATTCCAAAAGTCCATCCGCATGGAGTTTCTTCATGCGCTTTACACCAATATGACCTAAATGGAAGTGCCATAAGTATGTTGCACTATCATTATTAGCTTTGCATCTTTTGGCATCAATATTATGAATATGTGTATCACTACGATCAAGATTCAACAAGAATAGACCATTCATCAAAGGTGCATGCCATAAAAGATATTACTCATATAAATAGAACAACCATTATTCTCTGACTTAAATGTATAACCGTCTCGCAATAAACAAGATCCAGATATAATGTTCATGCGCAACGCGAGCACCAAATAACAATTATTGAGGTCTAAAACTAATCCCAAAGGTAGATGTAGAGGTAGCGTGCTGACGGTGATCACATCGACCTTGGAACCATTCCCGACGCGCATCGTCACCTCATCCTTAGCCAATATTCGTTTATTTCGCAGCTCCTGTTTTGAGTTACAAATATGTGCAACCGAACCAGTATCAAATACCCAGGTGCTACTACGAGCATTAGTAAGGAACACATCAATAACATGTATATCAAATATACCTTTGTTCACTTTACCATCCTTCTTATCCGCCAAGTATTTGGGGCAGTTCCGCTTCCAGTGACCATTCCCTTTGCAGTAGAAGCACTCAGTTTCAGGCTTGGGTCCAGCTTTGGGCTTCTTCACGGGAGCGGCAACTTGCTTGCCATTATTTTTGAAGTTCCCTTTCTTTCCCTTGTCCTTTTTCTTGAGACTAGTGGTCTTGTGAACCATCAACACTTGATGCTCCTTCTTGATTTCTACCTCCGCTGATTTCAGCATCGCGAAGAGCCCGGGAATCATTTTCGTCATCCCTTGCATATTATAGTTCATCACAAAGCCTTTGTAGCTTGGTGGCAGTGACTAAAGAACTCTGTCAATAACATTCTCAACTGGAAGATCAATTCCAAGCTGAGTCAAGTGGTTATGATACCCAGACATTTTGCGTATGTGTTCATTGACAGAACTGTTCTCCTCCATCTTGCAGCTATAGAACTTGTTGGAGATTTCATATCTCTCAACCCGAGCATTAGCTTGAAATATCAACTTCAGCTCTTGGAACATCTCATATGCTCCGTGGTGTTCAAAACGTCTTTGAAGTCCCGATTCTAAGCCGTAAAGCATGGCACACTGAACTATTGAGTAGTCATCAGATTGAGCCTACTAGATGTTCATAACATCTGCAGTAGCTCCTACAGCAGGTATGTCACCTAGCAGTGCATCAAGGACATAATTCTTCTATGCAGCAATGAGGATAATCCTCAAGTTACGGACCCAGTATGTGTAGTTGCTACCATCAACTTTCAACTTAGCTTTCTCTAGGAACGCGTTAAAATTCAAGGGAACGGTATCACGGGCCATTGATCTACAACATAGATATGCAAAAACTATTAAGACTAAATTCATGGTAAATTAAGTTCAATTAATCAAATTACTAATGAACTCCCACTTAAATTAACATCCCTCAAGTTATCTAAGTGATACATGATCCAAATCAACTAACCCATGTCCGATCATCACGTGAGATGGGGTAGTCATCAATGGTGAACATCTCTATGTTGATCATATCTACTACATGACTCATGTTCGACCTTTCAGTATCCAGTGTTCTGAGACCATGTCTATACATGCTAGGCTCATCAAGTTTAACCCAAGTATTCTGCATGTACAAAACTGGCTTACACCCGTTGTATGTGAATGTTGAGTCTATCACACCCGGTCATCACGAGGTGCTTCGAAACAACGAACTTCAGCAACGGTGCATACTCAAGGAGAACACTTTTATCTTGAAATTAAGTGAAGGGATCATCTTATAATGCTACCTTCATTCTAAGCAAAATAAGATGCATAAAGAATAAACATCACATGCAATCAAAAATATGTGACATGATATGGCCATCTTCATCTTGTGCTTTTGATCTCCATCTCCAAAGCATCGGCATGATCTCCATCATCACCGGCATGACACTGATGTCGCTTGAACTACGTTGGTATTTCCCCAAAGAGGAAGGGATGATGCAGCACAGCTACGGTAGGTATTTCCCTCAGTTATGAAACCAAGGTATCAACCCAGTACGAGAACCAAGCAACACTATGTAAACGGTACCTGCACACAAAGAACAAATACTTGCAACCCAACGCTTATGAGGGGTTGTCAGTCCCTCTACGGGTAATGGCGCCAGAAATTGTCAAGTTGATGGGATAAAATTTGTGTAGATTGGATAAATAGATCTCGATAAAATGCGAAATAAAATAAGTAAAAAAAAAGTGCAGCAAGGTATTTTTGGGTTTTTGGAATAATAGATCTGAAAACAAAAGCAAATAAAAATAGATCCCGAAGCAAATATGATAAAGAATAGACCCGGGGGGCGTAGATTTCACTAGTGGCTTCTCTCGAGAAAATAGCATACGACGGGTAAACAAATTAATGTTGGGCAATTGATAGAACATCAAATAATTATGACAATATCCAGGAAATGATCATTATATAGGCATCACGTCCAAGATTAGTAGACCGACTCCTGCCTGCATCTACTACTATTACTCCACACATCGACCGCTATCCAGCATGTATCTAGTGTATTAAGTTCATGGAGAAATGGAGTAATGCAATAAGAACGATGACATGATGTAGACGAGATCTATTCATGTAGGAATAGCCCCCATCTTGTTATCCTTAATAGCAACGATACATGCGTGTCTTGCTGCCCCTTCTGTCACTGGGAAAGAACACCGCACGATCGAACCCATCACAAAGCACTTCTTCCCATGGCAAGAAAAATCGATCTAATCGGCCTAACTAAACCAAAGATTCGAAGAAGAAATACGAGGCTATAAGTAATCATGCATAAAAGAGATCAAAGAACTCAAATAACTTTCATGGATATAGATCTGATCATAAACTCAAAGTTCATCGGATCCCAACAAACACATCACAAAAAGAGTTACATCAAATAGATCTCCAAGAGACCATTGTATTGAGAATCAAAAAGAGAGAATAAGCCATCTAGCTACTGCCTACAGACCCGTAGGTCTACAATGAAATACTCACACATCATCGGAGAGGCACCAATGAGGATGATGAACCCCTCCGTGATGGTGTCTAGATTGGATCTCGTGGTTCTGGAACTTGCGGCGGCTGGAATTGTGTTTCGTCGACTCCCCTAGGGTTTCTGGAATATTTGGGAATTTATATGGTGAAGAGGCGGTGCGGGAGGCCACCGAGGTGGGCACAACCCACCTGGGCGCGCCTGCGCCCCTAGTCGCGCCCTGGTGGGTTGTGCTCCCCTCGGAACCCCCTTTGGTACTTCTTTGGCCCAACAGGTGTCTTCTGGTCCAAAAAAATTCTCCAAAAAGTTTCGCTGCGTTTGGACTCCGTTTGGTATTGATTTTCTGCGAAGTAAAAAACAAGCAAAAAACAACTGGCACTGGGCACTATGTCAATAGGTTAGTCCCAAAAAATGAGATAAAGTTGCTATAAAATGATTGTAAAACATCCAAGAATGATAATATAACAGCATGGAACAAGCAAAAATTATAGATACATTGGAGACGTATCAGCATCCCCGAGCTTAATTCCTACTCGTCCAAGAGTAGGTAAATGATAAAAACAGAATTTTTGATGTGGAGTGCTGCCTAACATGTTCATCACATATTCTTTTCTTTATAGCATGGCCATTTGGACTTTTATATTGTTCAAAGCAATAGTCTAGTTTTGACATGAATATTTCAATACTCAAGCATATCAATAAGCAACCATGTCTTTCAAAATATCAACACTAAAGAAAGTTATCCCTAGCCCATCATGCTCAATCATTGATCCATTCATGAAACACACTCGCATATTAGCTACATCCAATGCTCAACTACGATCATAGTGCGCCTTAGTTGGTGCTTTATAAGAGAAGATGGAACTCAAATAAAAATAAAAAATGCATAAAGTAAATAGATAGGCCCTTCGCAGAGGGAAGTAGGGATTTGTAGAGGTGCCAGAGCTCAAAGCTTAAATTGAGTGATAATTTTTTTTGAGAGGCATACTTTTCCCGTCAACAAAAATGACCGAGTAATTCCCAACACTTTCCATGCTAGATATATCATAGGCGGTTCCCAAACAGAAAATAAAGTTTATTCCTTTTTCCACCATTCTTTCACTTTCCATGGCTAGCCGTATCCACGGGTTCCCTCCATACCAACACTTTCCAAGGAATTTATTATTTGACAAAATAAAGTAAATTTCTTTTTCATTTCGGGACTTGGCATCCCTATTACCACCGCACTCTCGTGCAATGACAAGTGAATAAACACTCGTCTTGAGAATAACACATCTAGCATGGAAAATATTGGCCACCCCATGCCGCTTCATGAGCGGTACGAGCACACAAAAAGGAAATTTATTTTGAAAATTAGAGATGGCACATACAAATTTGCTTAGAACGGCATGGGAATACCGCATATAGGTAGGTATGGTGGACTCATATGGCAAAACTAGGTTTAAAGATTTTGGATGCACAAGTAGTATTTCTACTTAGTACAAGTGGAGGCTAGCAAAAAGATTGAGAAGCAACCAACAAAGAAACAAAAAATCACATAAGAAAGCATTGAGCATAACTAACACCGAATAATGCACCACAAGTAGGATGTAATTTCATTGCATAACTATTGACTTTCGTGCTTGCATAGGGAATCACAAACCTTAACACCAATATTCTTACTCAAGCATAATTACTCACCAACATGACTCACATATCACTGTCATCATATCTCAAAACTATTATAAAGAATCAAGTTTATTTTGTCCAATGATCTTCATGAAAGTTTTTATTATATCCCTCTTGAATATCTATCACTTTGGGACTAGTTTCATATGTTGCAATTGCTTTTGACAAACTCAAACAAATCTAAGTGAAGAACATGAGCATAAAATTTTTCGTCTCTCAAAATAATCTAAGTGAAGCATGAGAGAATTTCTTCAAAAATTTACTAAATCTCAAACAAATCTAAGTGAAGCATGAAAGCATTTCTTCAAAAATATTAAAGCAGACCGTGCTAAAAAAGATATAAGTGAAGCACTAGAGTAATTCCATAGCTCAAATTTTTTAAGTGAAGCATAAAGAGCAATTCTAAAAAATTATAGCATAATTTTGGCTCTCTCAAATAGGTGTGCCAGCAAGGATACCTGTGACAAACTAAAAAGCAAAACAAGCAAAGACTGATATAATACAAGACGCTCCAAGCAAAACTCATGATATGTGACGAATAAAAATATAGCTCCAAGTAAAATACCGATGGTCGTGAGGGGATGCCTTCCGGGGCATCCCCAAGCTTAGTTGCTTGGTTCACCTTGAATATTAACTTGGGGTGCCATGGGGCATCCCCAAGCTTAGGCTTTTCTTACTCCTTATTCCTTCATCCATCGTGATCTCACCCAAAACATGAAAACTTCAATCACACAAAACTTAACAAAACCTTCATGAGATCCGTTAGTATAAGAAAACCAATCTTTACTTTAAGTACTGTAGAAAAACAATTCAAATTTTTTTATTGTATTATATCTATTGTATTATAACTTTTCCATGGCTTATACCCCCGATACAATCCATAGAATCATCAAAATAAGCACACAATGCAAAGAAACTAGAATCTATCAAAAATAGAATAGTCTGTAAAGACTCGAATTTTACTCATACATATCTAACTCCAAAAATTCTGAAAAATTAGGAAAACGGAGGAAATTTGTACATAAATCTTGTGTAACAAATTCAGAAGTTTTGGTCGCTCCGGTGAATTTAGAAAATTATTTTACTAGATGCAAAAGTTTCTGTTTTTCAACAGGATCAAATCAACTATTACCAAAGCTATCCCAAAGGCTTTACTTGCCACAAACACTAATTAAACATAAAAAACTCAATAATAATAGAGGCATAATTGTGCAAACACTCAAGAACAGAAAGAAAAAGGCAAAAATAAATTTTATTCATTGGGTTGCCTCCCAACAAGCGCTATTGTTTTATGCCCCTAGCTAGGCATAATGCATAGATTCAACTATTGCCATCTTTATTTCTAGATCCATAGGATGCCCGCATGACTGATTCATATGGTGGCTTAATTCTTGTTCTAGGGAAGTATTCCATACCCTTTCTTAGTGTGAATTGGAATTTAATATTGCGTTCTTTCATATCAATCACGGCACCAATAGTAAGTAAAAATGGTCTACCAAGTTTAATTGTACAAGACAGATTGCAATCAATATCAAGAACAATAAAATCTATGTGCACATAATTCCTATTTGCAAGAATAAGAACATCATTAATTATTCCCAAAGGCTTTTTAATAGTAGAATCCGCCAAGTGCAAATTAAGAGAACATTCTTCAATATCAGTAAGACCAAGCATATCACATAAAGATTTCGGAATTGTGGAAACACTAGCACCCAAGTCACAAAAAGCAAAACACTCATAATTTTTAATCTTGACTTTGATGGTAGGTTCCCATTCATCATGTAATTTTCTAGGAATTGAAATCTCTAATTCCAACTTTTCTTCCAAACATTTCATCATGGCATCTACGATATGTTTAGTAAAAGTTTTATTTTGTTCATAAGCATGAGGTGAATTAATCATGGATTGCAACAAAGAAATACAATCAATCAAAGAGCAATTATCATAATTAAAGTCTTTGTAATCCAAAAGAGTGGGCACATCACTAGTTAAAGTTTTGAGCTCTCCAAACCCACTTTTATCAATTTTTTCATCAAGATTTTCACTCTCCGAATTATCGGGACGCCTTCTAACTAAAGTTGACACTTCTTCAGTCCCTTTATCATCTATTTCAATTTTACTAAAAAAGGAATCAATAGAAGAAACACCAATCACTTTAAGATCTTCATCATTTTTATGAAAGCAATCACTAGAAAATGCTCTTTCTAAAAATTCTCGTTTAGCTCTAAGCATAGCGGTTCTTTTCTTACTTTCATTCATAGAAACATATAAAGCTTTAATTGATTCCTCAACCTTGGGTACAAAAATTTTCAACTTGAGATTTTCTACATCATGAGAGATTCTATCAATGCTTCTAGACATATCATCAATCTTATTCAACTTTTCTTCTATCGTGTTATTGAAAACTTTTTGAGCATTGATAAATTCTTTAATATTATTCTCTAGATCAGAGGTGTTACTATTATTATTGTAAGAAGGATTACCATAGGAATTACCATAATTATTAGAGGAATTTCCAGGAAAAGGCCTAGGATTGAAATTACCTCTATAAGCATATTGTTATTAAAATTGTTTCGTGAGACAAAATTCACATCTACGGAATCACTATTTTTCTCAATCAAAGTAGACAAAGGCACATCATTAAGATCAATAGGAGCACTTTTATTAGCAACCAATTTCATAAGAGCATCAACCTTTTCACTCAAAGTACTAATTTCTTCAACCGAATTACCTTTTTTACTAGTAGGTGCTCTTTAGGTATGCCATTGTGAATAATTTGCCATAATATTATCAAGCTATTTAGTAGCTTCACCCAAAGTAATTTCCATAAAAGTACCACCCGCGGCGGAATCTAAAAGATTTCTAGAAACAAAGTTCAATCCCGCAAAAAAAAATGTATGATCATCCAAAGATTTAAACCATGAGTAGGACAATTTCTTAGCATCAATTTCATTCTTTCCCAAGATTGCGCAACATGTTCATGCTCAAGTTGCTTAAAATTCATGATTTTAGGGAAATAATTTTCACGGGCAGAAACTACTTAGTAATGAAAGCATCTTTGCATTTATCCCAAGAATCGATACTATTGTGAGGCAAAGAAGAAAACCAATTTTTTGCACGATCTCGCAACGAAAACGGAAATAATTTCATCTTCACAATATCATTGTCCACATCTTTTTTCTTTTACATATGTCATAATTTCACGAATGTGTTTAGATGGGACACGGCATCCTAATTAGGAGTACCGGAAAACTGATCTTTCATAACAAGATTCAACAAAGTGGCATTAATATCACAAGATTCTGCACTAGTGGCGGGAGGAGCAATCGGAGTGCTAATAAAATCATTGTTGTTGGTATTGGAAAAATTACACAACTTAGTGTTTTCTTGAGTCATCGTGACTACGCAAACATGATTGCACACAAAAAGATAGATCTGACGAGAAAACAGCAAAGGAAAAAGAGGGCGAATAAAATGGCAATTTTTTTTGAAGTGGGGGAGATGAAAACGAGAGGCAAATGGCAAATAATGTAAATTGCAAGGAGATGAGATTTGTGATTAGGAACCTGATAGATGTTGATGATGTCTCCCCCGCAACGGCGCTAGAAATTCCTTTTGATATCGCTTGAATTACGTCGGTATTTCCCCAAAGAGGAAGGGATGATGCAGCACAGCTACGGTAGGTATTTCCCTTAGTTATTTAACCAAGGTATCAATCCAGTAGGAGAACCAAGCAACACTATGTAAACGGTACCTGCACACAAAGAACAAATACTTGCAACCCGACGCTTATGAGGGGTTGTCAGTCCCTCTACGGGTAACGGCGCCAGAAATTGTCAAGTTGATGGGATAAAAATTGTGTAGCTTGGATAAATAGATCTCGATAAAACACAAAATAAAATAAGTAACAAAAAAGTGCAGCAAGGTATTTTTGGGTTTTTGGAATAATAGATCTGAAAAAAAAAGCAAATAAAAATAGATCTCGAAGAAAATATGATAAAGAATAGACCCGGGGGCCGTAGATTTCACTAGTGGCTTCTCTCGAGAAAATAGCATACGGCGGGTAAACAAATTACTGTTGGGCAATTGATAGAACATCAAACAATTATGACGTTATCCAGGAAATGATCATTATATAGGCATCACGTCCAAGATTAGTACACCGACTCCTGCCTGCATCTACTACTATTACTCCACACATCGACCGCTATCCAGCATGCATCTAGTGTATTAAGTTCATCGAGAAATGGAGTAATGCAATAAGAACGATGACATGATGTAGACGAGATATATTCATGTAGGAATAGCCCCCATCTTGTTATCCTTAATAGCAATGATACATGCGTGTCTTGCTGCCCCTTCTGTCACTGGGAAAGAACACCGCAGGATCGAACCCATCACAAAGCACCTCTTCACATGGCAAGAAAAATCGATCTAGTCGGCCTAACTAAACCAAAGTTTCAAAGAAGAAATACGAGGCTATAAGTAATCATGCATAAAATAGATCAAAGAACTCAAATAACTTTCATGGATATAGATCTGATCATAAACTCAAAGTTCATCGGATCCCAACAAACACACCGCAAAAAGAGTTACATCAAATAGATCTCCAAGAGACCATTGTATTGAGAATCAAAAAGAGAGAAGAAGCCATCTAGCTACAGCCTACGGACCCGTAGGTCTACAATGAACTACTCACACATCATCGGAGAGGCACCAATCAGGATGATGAACCCCTCCGTGATGGTGTCTAGATTGGATCTCGTGGTTTTGGAACTTGCGGCGGCTGGAATTATGTTCCGTCGACTCCCCTAGGATTTCTGGAATATTTGGGAATTTATAGGACAAAGAGGCGGTGCGGGAGGCCACCGAGGTGGGCACAACCCACCTGGGCCCAGGCCCCCAGGCGCGCCCTGGTGGGTTGTGCTCCCCTCGAAGCCCTCCTCTGGTACTTCTTTGGCCTAACAGGTGTCTTCTGGTCCAGAAAAATTCTCCAGAAAGTTTCGCTGCGTTTGGTATTGATTTTCTGCGAAGTAAAAAACAAGCAAAAAACCAGCAACTGGCACTGGGCACTATGTTAATAGGTTAGTCCCAAAAAATGTTATAAAGTTGCTATAAAATGATTGTAAAACATCCAAGAATGATAACATAACAGCATGGAACAAGCAAAAATTATAGATATGTTGGAGACGTATCAGACACCTTGATCTCCATCGTTGTGTCGTGGTCGTCTCGCCAACTATTGCTTCTACAACTATTGCTAACGCATAGCGATAAAGTAAAGCAATTACATGGCGCTTAGTGATTGACACGCAGGTCATACAATAACTAAAGACAACCCTAAGGCTCCTGCCGGTTGTTGTACTCATCGACATGGAAGTCATGAACTTATTACAAAACATGATCATTTCATACATCAAAATATATTATATCTTAACCATATCGCATCACAACATGCCCTGCAAAAACAAGTTAGACGTCCTCTACTTTGTTGTTGCAAGTTTTACGTGGCTGCTACGGGCAACTAACAAGAACCGTTCTTAACTACGCAAAACCACAACGGTGATTATGAAGTTTGCTGTTTTAACCTTCTTCAAGGACCGGCCGTAGTCAAATTCTATTCAACTAAAGTAGTAGAAACAGACACGCGCCAGCCACCTTTATGCAAAACAAGTTGCACGTCAGTCGGTGGAACTGGTCTCATGTGCGTGGACATGTAAGGTTGGTCCGGGCCGCTTCATCTCACAATACCGCCGAATCAAAATAAGACATTGGTGGTAAGCAGTATGAACATCACCGCCCACAACTTCTTTGTGTTCTACTCGTGCATATCATCTACGCATAGACCTGGCTCTGAAGCCACTGTTGGGGAACATTGCATGGAAAACAAAAAAAATTCTACGCACACGCAAGATCTATCCATGGAGATGCATAGCTACGAGAGGGGAGAGTATGTCTACGTACACTCATAGACCGTTTAGCGGAAGCGTTTATCAACGCGGTTGATGTAGTCGTACACCTTCACGATTCGCCCGATCAAGTACCGAACGCACGACACCTCCGCGTTCAGCACATGTTCAGCTCGAGGACGTCCTCGCCTTCTTGATCCAGCAAGACATATGAAGTAGTAGATGAGTTCTGGAAGCACAACGGCATGGTGACGGTGGTGGTGCCACTATCTTCGCAGGGCTTCGCCGAGAACTATGAAAATTATGACCGAGGACGAACTAGAGGGAGAGGGGCGCCGCACACGGCTTGGGAATCATGGTGTGTGTTGCCCCTCTCCCTCCTCACATATATATAGGTGGAGGGGGGAGGGGAGGAAGACTAGGGGCGCCACAAGGTGGCCGGCGGCCGCCCTGGGCTCCTGCCCTAGGCGCCTCCCCCTTTCCTTATTTAGGGGTGGAGGAGATGGCAGGGGAGGGGCCGGTGGCTGCCCTGCCCTGGCGCCCCCCTTTCCTTCCTTGGCTCATGGCCAGGGGAGGTGGAGTGCGCCCAACCCCTTAGTGGGCTGGTGCGCCTCCCTCCTTTGGCCCATGAGGCCCACCAAGTGCCGGTGGCCTCCCGAAACCCCTTTCGGTACTCCGATAAAACCTGGTACATTCCGAAACCTTTCTGGTGACCAAATAGCATTGTCCTATATGTCAATCTTTACCTTCGGACCATTCCGGAGCTCCTCGTCATGTCCGTGATCTCATCCGGGACTCCGAACAACGTTCGGTCACCAACTCACATAACTCATATAATACTATATCGTAATCGAACGTTAGGCGTGCGGACCCTACGGGTTCAAGAATGATGTAGACATGACCGAGACGCTTCTCCGGTCAATAACCAATAGCGGGACCTGGATGCCCATATTGGTTCCTACATATTCTACGAAGATCTTTATTGGTCGAACCTTTATGACAACATACGTAATTCCCTTTGTCTGTCGGCACGTAACTTGCCCGAGATTCGATCGTCGGTATCTTCATACCTAGTTCAATCTCGTTACCGGCAAGTATCTTTACTCATTCCGTAATACATCATGTCATAACTAACTCCTTAGTCACTTTGCTTGCAAGCTTCTTGTGATGCTGTATTACCGAGAGGGCCCAGAGATACCTCTTCGATACATGGAGTGACAAATCCCAATTTCGATCTATGCCAACTCAACAATGTTGTGACATTTGATAGCACACAAGGTATTCCTCCGGTATCCGGGAGTTGCATGATCTCATGGTTGAAGGAATATGTATTTGACATTAAGAAAGCAATAGCAATAAATTGAACGATCATATGCTAAGCTAACGGATGGGTCTTGTCCATCACATCATTCTCCTAATGATGTGATCCCGTTATCAAGTGACAACTCATGTCCATGGTTAGGAAACCTTAACCATCTTTGATCAATGAGCTAGTCAAGTAGAGGCTCACTAGGGACACGATATTTGTTTATGTATCCACACATGTATTTAAGTTTCCGGTCAATACAATTCTAGCATGAATAATAAACCTTATCATGAATAAGGAAATATAATAATAACAACTTTATTATTGCCTCTAGGGCATATTTCCATCTGGAACTTGTAATCATGATTTCAATTTTGCCAACCAAGAATCACATGATAGTTATTTTGTTGAGTTTGCTCCCACTACTATTCATGAGAAGAAAATTGCTTATGTGGAGAGTAACAAAATTTCTATGCTTGTGGATCATGAAAAGAGTGCTTTATGTGATAGCTATATTGTTGAATTCATTCATGATGCTACTGAAAATTATTATGAGAGAGGAACATTCGCTTTTACATATCTCAATAATATCAAGTTTCCTATCTATGTGTTGAAAGTTTTGAAGTTGCACTTGTTTTGCCTTCCTATGCTAGTTGATTCTTGCTCCCATAAATTGTTTGCTCACAAAATCCCTATGCATAGGAAGTGGGTTAGGCTTAACTGTGCTAGTCATAAGCTTCATGATGCTCTCTTTGTGTTTCCATTCTTAACTTTTATGTGAGCATCATTGAAATTATCATGCCTAGCTAAAAGGCATTAAAGAAAAGCGCTTGTTGGGAGACAACCCAACACTTTTACCCACTGTTTTTGTGTGTTCAACTGATTAGGATACTGTAGTAATCATGTTTTATATATTTTGTTTCAATAAAGTACCAAGTAAAGCCTTTGGGATAGTGTGGATGATAGTTGACTTGATTCTGTGCAAAAACAGAAACTTTTGCGCCCAGTAACAGATATGTTAAAAATCACTGGAGTGTCAAAAAATTCTGAATTTTTTAAAGTTTATGGGTATACAAATTTTCTATGTTTTCCTAAGTTTTCAGAATTTTTGGAATTACAGAAGTATGACAATAGTTCAGATCTTTACAGACTGTTCTGTTTTTGACATATTCTGTTTGCAACGCATAGTTTGCTTGTTTTATGGTTTCTATGGCTTATATTGCTTAATATAAATTGCGGAAATTGTAGAGTACAGTAGGCATTATGTGGAAACAATTATGAATCTTATCTTGACAGTACGAAAGTGAATGATTTATCTTTATCATACTAACCCATCTCACGAAGTTCCGTTAAGTTTTGTGTGATTGAAGTTTTCAAGTTTTGGGTGAGATATCGACATGAGGAGAATAAGGAGTGACAAAATCCTAAGCTTGGGGATTACCAAGGCACCACAAAGGTAATATTCAAGGAAGATCCAAGCAACTAAGCTTGGGGATGCCCCGGAAGGCATCCCCTCTTTCGTCTCCAACATTATCGATAACCTTACTTAGGGCTATATTTTTATTCGTCACATGATATGTGTTTTTCTTGGAGCATCATTTTTTTATTAGGATTTTATTACTGTTATTTATAATAATGTTTTGTATCTTTTACTTCAATAAAAATGTCAAGTATAGCCTTTGTTATGCTAATTTTGCAAGTCTATATGTTGCTGTTCGAAAACAGAAAGTTGCCCGCTAGTGCGTGAATTCTTGAGAAATGTCAGAATGTGATAAAATGTTAAATTTTTTTGCGCAATAAGCTATGGTAAATTTTCTATAGTTTTGTAAATTTTCAGAATGTTTGGAGTTAGGAAAGTGTGAGTAAAATTGCACTCTTTACAGACTGTCCTGTTTAGACAGATTGATGTTATGTTTGCATATGTTTGCTTGTTTAATGATTCTATTTGAGGATAGGAGTATTAAATATGGAGAGGCATTTAGTATGCAATGTTAAATAATAATTTTAGTGATTTTCTACAGTACATAATGATAAGGTTATTGCGTTGACTTATACTAACTTATCTCACGAGTTCTTATTGAGTTTTGTGTGGATGAAGTTTTTAAGATTTAGGGAAACCATGATATAAAAAAATTAAGGAGACACAAAAGCTCAATCTTGGGGATGCCCAAGGCATCCCAATATAACATTTCAAGAAGTCTCAAGCATATAAGCTTGGGGATGCCCCGGTAGGCATCCCACCTTTCTTCATCAACAATTATCGGTTAGCCTCAGTTGAGCCTAAGTTTTTGCTTCTTCACATGATGTGTGCTATTCTTAGAATGTCATTTTATTTTGTTTTGCTTGCTGTTTTAATAAAATACTTAGATCTTAAAAAATTTAAATGAGAGAGAGAGTCCTCACATAGCTACCTATTTACTTAACTGCTCATTTGATCTTCACTTATATCTTTTTGGAGTAGTTTGTTGAACACTCTCATGCTTCACTTATATTATTTTAAGAGTTGATAATAGTGATGAAAATTTTCACAAGCTATGAATTTGGTCCCAAAGTGATGGATGTTCAAGAAGGATATAATAAAAAACTTTCATGTAGATCATTGGATATGATAAGTTTGGTTCCTTGCAATAGCTTTGCGATATGGAGATAATAATATGTGAGCCAGGTTGGTGAGTAATTATGCTTTAGTAAGAATATTAGTGTTAAGGTTTGTGATTTCTTATGCAAGCATAAAGTCAATTGTTATGCAATGAAATTACATCCTACTTGTGGTGCATTATTCGGTGTTAGTTATGCTCAATGCTCATTTATGTGAATTTTTGTTTCTTGATTGGTTGCTTCTCAATCTATTTGCTAGCCTCCATTTGTACTAAGTGGGAATACAACTTGTGCATCCAAAATACTTAAACCCAGTTTTGCCACATGAGTCCACCATACCTACCTATATGCGGTATTTCCATGCCGTTCTAAGCAAATTTGTATGTGCCATCTCTAATTTTCAAAATGAATTTTCTTTGTGTGTGCTCGTACCGCTCATGAAGCGTCAGGGGGTGGCCAATATTTTCCATGCTAGATGTGTTATTCTCAAGATGAGTGTTTATTCACTTGTCATTGCACGAGAGTCCGGCGGTAATAGGGATGCCCAGTCCCAAAATGAAAAACAAATTTACTTTATGTTGTCAGAAAATAAATTCCTTGGAAAGTGTTGGTATGGACGACACTCGTGGATACGGCTAGTCGTGGAGTGTGGAAGTATGGTGGAAAAAGGAATAAACTTTATTTTTTGGAATCGCCTATGATATATCTAGCATGGAAAGCGTTGGGAATTACTCGGTCGTTTTCCTTGACGGGAAAAGTATGCATCTCAAAATATTTTTATCTCTCAATTTAAGCTTTGAGCTCTGGCACCTCTACAAATCTCTGCTTCCCTCTGCGAAGGGCCTATCTATTTACTTTTATGAAATTATTTATTTTTATTTTGAGTCTCCATCTTCTATTATAAAGCACCAACTAGGGAGCACTATGATCATACTTGTGCATTGGATGTAGCTAACATTCGAGTGTGTTTTGCGAATGGATCAATGATTGAGCATGATGGGCTAGGGATAACTTTCTTTAGTGTTGATATTTTGAAAGACATGGTTGCTTGTTGATATGCTTAAGTATTGAAGTCTTCATGTCAAATATAGACTATTGCTTTGAACCATCTAAAAGTCCAAATGTCCATGCTACTAAAGAAAAGAATATATGATGAATATGATAGGTAGCATTCCACAACAAAAATTCCGTTTTCAATTGCTACTTTATCATGTTGAGTTTTATGAGAAAGAGTTGTTGTTATGATGCTAGGAAAAGTGATTGAAATTATCATTGATCAAACTTATGCACTATGCTAGCATTCACACTTCATAAATTATTTCTTTTATCATTTACCTACTCGAGGACGAGTAGGAATTAAGCTTGGGGATACTCATACGTCTCCAATGTATCTATAATTTATGAAGTATTCATGCCATGTTTACAACAATTTTATATGGTTTTGGTATGATTTGAATGGAATTAACCCAGACTGGCATTGATTTTAGTAGAACTGCCGTGGTGTTGTTTTTTGTGCAGAAATGAAAGTTCTCCAAATGTAACGAAACTTTTTGACGATTTTTTTGGAACAAAAGAGGCACTAGAAGCTTCGTGGGAGGGCCAGAAGAGCCATGAGGTAGGCACAACCCACCAGGGCATGCCAGGCCCCCCCAGGCGCGCCCTGGTGTATCGTGATCACCTCGAGGCCCATCTTCGCGTGAAACCAACGCCAAAAAAACTTGTAAATACAGAAACCCCCAGAAATAACCCTAGATCAGAAGTTCCATCGCCGCAAGCCTCTATAGCTACGAAAAACCAATCTAGACCCCATTCCAGCACCCTGTCGGAGGGGGAAATCATCACCGGTGGACATCTTCATCATCTCGGCAGCTACCATGACGAGGAGGGAGTAGCCCACCCTCGGGGCTGAGGATTTGTGTAAGTGCATCTAGTGCCACCCCTAGTTGGTTTTGGAGTATTGACGACAAACGTGGTTGAGGGACTAACGTGTTTGTGAGAATTGCAGGATAACACAGGTAGTAGTCCCTCATTGATTCGGTTTACCTACCAGAGATGACCCCTAAAAATGTATGAAGACATTGATGACAATGGTGGTTCATGAAGACATTCACGATGAAGATAATGACTTGTAAAGACATTCACTTGAAGATTATGGAGTGCGAAGACATAGTTGTTTCGTAGTTTCCTTTTCTTCTTTATTGAGTCATAGGAACCACCGTACTGTTAAGTGGGGTCCAAGTGAACAACGTCAGATGACTGAAGTGATGCTCAACCAAAATCCTATATCTTCGAGCGAAGACAATGAGAGCAAATCTTATCCAGAGTTGGATGAGTCAGCTTTGCTTGTAGCCCAAGCCAAGCTGCCGCGTGTGTTTGAAATCCGACTGTTGGACATGTGTCGGTTCCTTAGTGACCCAGGGTCATTTCGGACAAATCAGGTCGGGTTGCCTCCTGGCTATAAATAGCCCACCCCCTACACCATAAATTTGTCGCTGCTCAGAGTTAGTGCACGACTTTTGTCGTTGGAGAGCAACCCACCTCCAAAGCCTTTGAGAGAGAGATCCTTGCGAGGACAAAGCCCAAAGCACCCAGAGCCAAAGAGTGTTAGGCATCACTGAAGTCTTTCTGTCTGAGTGACCTGAAGACTTGTTACACTTGAGGACTGTGCATCCTCCAGCCGGTTAGGCCTCACGTTCTGAGCATCCAAGAGTCATTGTGGATTGCCGGTGAACAGAGTCTGTGAAGGTTTGGAAGTCTACCTTGAAGACTTACCAGAGTGATTGGGCGAGGACTGGGTGTCCTTAGCTCAAGGGGAATAAGGTGAAGACACAGTCTTCTAATTTCAATCTCAGCCTCCCTAACTAGACGTATAGTTGTCACAGCAACTGGATCTGGTCTACCAAATCCTTGTCTTCACCAAGCAACTGGTTCTATCCCCTACTTCCCTTACATTTCAGTTTGTCTTTGTGAAGTCACTGCCTCTTGCCTAATTTTATTGACTTCACTGTGTGACGACTATTACTTGTTTGGATTCATACTGTCTTCCATTCTGATCCATTCTACCTGGCTGCTGTTAGTCTTCATGCTTTCACTACATTGCTTACTTGACTATGGCTTGTCTAGTGTAGTTCATCTTCTGCTGCATATCATATAGGTTCATCTTAACAGTTTGTCTTCAAAGACCTCGTGTTTTGAAGACTTTCATAAAAATCGCCTATTCACCCCCCTCTAGTCGATAACTAGCACTTTCAACTGGTATCAGAGCAAGGTGCTCCCTTGTTCTGTGTGATTCAGTTTAACCACCTGGAGTTTTAGCTATGTCGACTGCAGGGATAATCAAGGTCTCCGCTGCGTGCCCAGTCTTCGATGTCACTGATTACCCCAACTGGAAGAATAAGATGCGGATGCATCTTGAAGCCATTGACATTGACCTCTGGTATGTCGTCAAGATAGGCATTCCCAAGGTCGGTGACGGTGTCACCACTGCTGATGTCAAGAGGTTCGCGCAACTGGACTCAACCGCCAAGAACATCATCTGTGGTCATGTGACCAAAGGATAGTATGGTCGTGTGAGTGCACTGGAAACTGCAAAGCTGGTCTGGGACTAGCTATCCAAAGTCAACGAAGGCGTCTCAACCCAGAGAGACTCAAGGATTGATGTTCTTCACAACCTCTTCAACCGCTTCAAGAGAAACGGCAATGAGAATGTCCAGCTCACATTTGATCGCCTCACTCATATCACAAATGAGCTTCATGCTCTTGGCGCCACTGAGATAACCAAGCATGAAATCGTGAAGAAGCTTCTGAGATCACTTGACAGCTCATTTGACACCTTGGCCCTGATGATACAAGAACGTCCTGACTTCAGAGAACTCAATCCATCTGACATACTAGAGAGGCTCAACACACATGAGTTCCACCTATCTGAGAAGCGAGACATCTATGGCCCCAACTATGGCCGATCTCGTGCTTTGAAGTCAAAGGTTGTTTCCTCATTTGAAGAAGAAGAATCTGACTGTAGCTCTGGAGATCCTGAAGACATTGGCAAAGAGCTAGCAATGCTTGTGAAGAAGTTCCAGAAGTTCTCAAAGAAGAATCGCTTCGGAAAGTCTTCAAGATCCAGCTCAAGAAATGATGAGGCTTCCTCTCGTGACTACAAGAAGAGAACATGCCACAAATGCAAGAAGCCAGGCCACTACACCTCTGAGTGTCCTCAATGGGACAAGGAATCTAAGAAGAAGAAGAAGAGCAAGGGATATGATTCTGATGACAAGAAGAATAAGAAATCTTCAAAGTCATCTACAAAGTCTTCATCAAAGTCTTCGTCTCACAAGAAGAGCTCATCTAGCAAGACTCGTGCATTCATTGGCAAGGAGATGGATTCTGAGGAGTCTGCTTCTAGGGAGGCGGAGGTGGAGTCTGACTCAGGCGTGGCAAGCCTGGCTCTAGCTTCGGCTTTCGTCGCCAAGTCCATCTTCAACACGGAAGACAATGGTCACGTCGCTGACGCTGAAGCCGATGATGAAGACGACTCTGCTCTGACCTATTGCTTCATGGCACGAGGTGCCAAGGTAAACTCACACGATGCTTACTTTCAAACCTCCAGTGAAGATGACTCTGAATGTGAATCCAAACCCAGCTATAAGACTCGCTAAAATTGCTACTGAACAACAAACTGCTATGGAACATATTCAAAAGTTGTTAGAGAAAAGCGATGACCTATTGGAGAGGAAATGAATCGAACTCAGTCCTTAATCGAAGACATTAAAAATCTTCGCATTAAGTACGAGGAACTTGAAAGTCATCATGAAACCCTCTCAGCTACTCATGAGAAGCTTTCCTATGATTATCTTCAAAGGAAGCAAGATCTAGAGAAACTGAGAGCGTCTCATGAAGATCTTCAAAAGGAGAACGATTCACTACTCGCTCAACAGATCAGTTCCGCTCAGGAAGATTTTGTGCCACCATGTTTAAAATGTCTTGAGCGTGATAATGCTTTCTCTGTTGCTGAATGTTCCACTACCTCTGTTGTTGCAACATCTTCAACTGCTGATGTGGTAACTAACCCCTCTACTGAGGATACCACTACTATTGTTGATGAGAATTCCAGGTTGAAGACATTGCTTGAAACTGGCATGTACAAAAGCCTCAAAGGGCATCAGATACTATGCGATGTCCTCAAGAAACAGATTCTGATCCGAAACCCTAGGAAAGAGGGTGTTGGGTTCGAGAGGAAAATGAATGCTGATGATTCTTACTGGACGCCTGAGCAGTACCCCAAAACCACATGGGTTGCTGCAAAGGGCCCTTCAGTGGACCCATCCACCTTATATGGCTTCACTTGTGCTAACCCCATTATCATTGATAAATCCTTCGACGCCAATTATAAGCTGTTTAAGAATCAGAATGGCGAAGTGTTTGCCAGGTTTATTGGTACTAACTGCAGGAATGGGCCACCGTTGAAGAAGATCTGGGTGCCCAAAAGTTGTCTTGAGAAGCTTCCTGTGAATGTCGTCATGACATCACCAGGGAAGAAGACAAACCCCAGACCAAAGGCTTCATATGGCCCAAAGGCTTCATACAGGCAGAGGACCTCACAAGGTCACCCTAACGCCAATGTTTTGCAGGAAAACCATCATCAGACTCATGAATATGAGTGTGTTTCTTCAAACCGCTATGTTCACAAATCCAAGAACTTCTCTGCATATTCTTATGAGTATTATTCACCTCCTGCAAAACTATTTGCTAGGGCTCCAAAGCCAAAGTTGTCAGATGCTGCACTTAGACTCATTGCTTCTAAGCCACCCCTAAAGATGTGGGTGGTTAAGAAGAATTAAACTTCTCTTGTAGGGAAGGTCTCCAGCCGGAAATCAATGTCGTCTGACGCAAGTGCTGGGGACCTAAAACATCTTGTGGGACGCAAGATAATATGTCAGAATGGTCTTACCATTTACTTCATCTCAGGGTTTCTTGACGAGCATCCTATCTTACCAAACAAGAATCTTAACTTTGATAGCATGCTTGTTCGCTATATGTTTGTGCTTCACAATACTCTTGGTGAAGCCTATCCCGCTAACTGCATTGTAGGGTACGACTCCGAAAGCTACTGAGTGGATCATGGACAGTGGATGCACTAACCACATGACTGGTGATCGAAGTCTTCTCATGGATTCAACCCTACGTCCGTCGACTAAAAGTCACATCACGTTCGCTGACACTGGTAAAAGCAAGGTATTGGGCCTAGGTAGAGTTGCAATCTCAAAGGATCAGCACATGGATAAAGTGATGCTTGTTGAATCCCTTGGATTCAACTTAATGTCTATCTCAATGCTTTGTGATCTGAACATGATTGTGATATTTGAAAAATATCGTTGTCTTGTGCTTATGGAATCTGACAAATCTCTAGTCTTCGAAGGGTATCGAAGAGACGATCTGTATATGATAGATTTCTCCGCAGGACCACAGCTTGCCGTATGTCTTCTAGCAAAAGCTTCAGAGTGTTGGCTCTGGCATTGCAGGCTAGGGCATGCGGGCATGGGGAACTTGCACACTCTCGTGAAGAAGAAGCATGTCATTGGCATCGAGGGCATCAAGTTCAAGAAGGATCATCTGTGTGGTGCTTGTGAAGCTGGGAAGATGACTAGGGCCAAGCATCCCTCGAAGACAATCATGACTACATCACGCCCCTTCGAGCTGCTACACATGGATTTATTTGGCCCTACTCATTACTCTACCCTTACTACCACTGCACACCTTTATGGCTTCGTTATTGTTGATGATTACTCGAGATACACCTGGGTGCACATAATTCTCTATAAGACTAAAGTGCAGGATGTCTTCAGACGCTTCGCCAATCATGCCATGACCAACTATGTCATCAAGATCAAGCACATCAGGAGTGACAACGGCACATAATTCAAGAACACCGGCCTCGACATTTATCTTGATACATTGGGCATCACACATGATTTCTCTGCTCCATACACACCTCAGCAAAATGGCATCGTGGAGCGCAAGAACAGAACCCTCATTGAGATGGCACGAACGATGCTCGATGAGTACAAGACTCCAAGGAAGTTCTGGCCTGAAGCCATTGATACTGCTTGCCATATCATCAACAGAGTTTATCTTCATAAGTTCTTCAAGAAGACATCCTATGAACTCCTAACTGGTAAGAAGCCAAGTGTCAGTTATTTCAAGGTCTTTGGTGCTAGGTGCTGGATCAAGGATCCACATCACACTTCAAAATTTGCATCGAAAGCACATGAAGGTTTTATGCTTGGCTACGGAAAGGATTCGCACACCTATAGAGTCTTCAATCTCTTTCACTATAAAGTGGTTGAAACTGTAGATGTGCGGTTCGATGAGACTAACGGCTCACAAAGAGAGCACCTGCCAAATGTGCTAGATGAAGCTACACCTAGTGAATCTATCAAGCTAATGGGCACTGGAGAAATCATACCCACCGAGGAACAGGTTGAAGAGGAAATCATCATTTCTACACCTAATCAGCATGAAGACAATGCTCAGCCTGAAGCCAATGCTGAAGAAGATGACAATCAGCAAGGGCAAAATCTTCGCCCTGTTCATCCCCGGGTCGCAAATGAAGTCCAGATTGAGAAGATCATTGACAGTATAAATGCACCTTGTCCACTCACTCGTTCAAGAGCAACACAGCTAGCAAAATTCTGTGGGCACTTTGCATTTGTCTCTATATCTGAACCCAAGAAAGTTGATGAAGCCTTCATGGAACCTGAATGGATTCAAGCTATGCAAGAAGAGCTTCAACAGTTTGAATTGAATAATGTCTGGGAGCTAGTTAAGCATCCTGATCCCCGCAAGCACAATATTATTGGCACCAAATGGATCTATCGCAACAAGCAAGATGAGCATGGTCAAGTTGTCAGAAACAAGGCTCGTCTCGTTGCCCAAGGATACACACAAGTGGAAGGAATTAACTTCGACGAATCCTTTGCTCTTGTGGCTACGCTTGAAGCCATTCGCGTATTGCTAGCCTATGCCAACCACAACAACATTCTTCTGTAACAATGGATGTGAAAAGTGCCTTCCTCAACAGCAAAATTGATGAAGAAGTGTATGTTGCACAACCACCTGGTTTTGAAGATCCAAAGCGTCCTGACATGGTGTATAAACTCAACAAGGCACTGTATGGCCTCAAACGAGCACCTCGCGCTTGGTATGACACAATCAAAGACTTCCTGAAGAGCAAAGGCTTCAAACCTGGTTCTCTAGATCCCACTCTCTTCACACAGACATATGATGGTGAACTGTCTGTATGCCAAATCTATGTGGATGACATTATCTTCGGCTGCACTGATAAGAGATACAGTGATGAGTTTGGGCACATGATGCAAGAGCAATATAAGATGTCCATGATGGGAGAGCTGAAATTCTTTCTTGGTCTTCAAATCCGTCAACAGAGAAATGGCATCTTCATATCACAAGAGAAGTACCTCAAAGATTGCCTGAAGAAGTTTGGAATGCAAGACTGCAAAGGGTACACGACACCAATGCCAACCAAAGGTCAATTGGGCCCCGACGACAATGGTAAAGAGTTCGATCAAAAGGTATACCACTCCATGATTGGTTCGTTATTGTACTTATGTGCATCTAGGCCTGATATAATACTTAGCGTTTGCATGTGTGCCCGATTCCAAGCGGCACCAAAGGAATCGCATCACCTCGCGGTGAAGCGAATTCTTCGATATTTGGCTCACACCCCAACACTAGGATTATGGTATCCAAAGGGCTCAGAGTTTGATCTAGTTGGATTCTCAGATGCTGATTATGCTGGTCACAAGGTAGATCGCAAGTCCACATCTGGCACATGTCACTTTCTTGGATGATCTCTTGTCTATTGGTCTTCAAAGAAGCAGAACTATGTATCACTATCCACTGCTGAATCTGAATACATTGCTGCTGGATCTTGCTGCGCTCAGCTTCTTTGGATGAAAGCAAACCCTCAAGGATTATGGCATCAACATGAAGCATGTGCCACTCTACTGCGACAATGAAAGCGCCATCAAGATTGCTCACAACCCAGTTCAGCACTCGAAGACAAAACACATTCAGATACGTCATCATTTTCTCAGGGATCATGCGTTGAAGGAAGACATTGATATCATTCACGTCAACACTGAAGAGCAATTAGCTGATATCTTCACAAAGCCCTTGGATGAGAAAAGGTTTTGCAAGCTGCGGTGTGAGCTAAATATCTTAGAATCCTCGAATGTCCTGTGAATGGACACACATCCTAACGCTTATGCATGTTGATGACTTAGATGTGCAACACACGAAGTAACGTATATCTTCAATTCATGAAGACTTACCCTCTAAGTGTGAATACATTAATGTGGAATTTGACTTCGGAGCGCCACGATAATTGTGCGCCGTGTTTGGGTCTAATATTTCCTATACGGTGGGTAACGCCACCACCACATTTTCTTGAAGAGTTTCATTTGGCGTCATGTTTGCATTATCTTCATATTTGCTTTGTCTTCAACATTGGTTTGACTTCAAAGTGTATCTTCGCAATGTTGATTTGGTCTTCACTGATATATTTATATATATGTGTTCTGTCCTCTACAGCATTCACTTATAGCTATGTCTTCAAATTTGCCATTTTCTGAACTAAGTGAATGTGATCAGACCCTAACCCCTTATGTGCTTATCCCTCAAATTCTCTCTGTCTCTTCATATGCATTCTGTTGACACGTGTCGAATGTCTTCACTGTGTCCTTGTTAGCTGAAGATACAGAGACACACATTTAAAAACACTTTTAATGCTCTTATCTCTTTTGCCTGAACACTAGAGAAGCCGGAACGACCACCCGACAAACCAGGCGCGCGTGGGAACATGGCTCAACTCTCAATAACTTGCATGCTTGCCACATGTCCACCAGATGTGAACCGCCAGGGGCACTTGCGTAAATGCGTTGCGCCGCCCCTACTCCTTATAAATACTCCACCCCGCGCGGTCATTATCTCTTCTCCCATCTCGCCGTCCCGCTCAAACCATAGCGCCACCGCTAGCCTCAGTCGATGCCGGAGATGAAGCGCTTTGCTGCCGCTAGGCCTGGGCATTCGGTTAGACTGAAAAAATCGGTTCGGTGTCTCAGTTTATTCTGAGATTCGGTTTCCTGTTTTTCCTGACCGATCGGTCTTCCATGAAATCAATGACCGAGGCATTCGGTCCACCCATAGTTTGGTTCGGTCCTCGGTTGTTACCGAAGAGACCCGATATTTTGGATGGGATGAAGAAATCTGGAGTCAAATCTTGGTCAAGAATATACGGAGAAGGAACAGGAATTAATCGAAGCATTCGTATCATACAGAGCTTGTTGCATCGTCGGAAGCGGCAGCCGGCCACGAAGGATTGCTGGCCGTGTGCCCATGACCGCGTGGGAGCGTTGGACGTCGTCGGCCATCGCCCATCGCCCATCACGAGGAAACCATGAGCGCCGCCGGCAGCAGCCGGGAAGGACGCATGGCTGCACGCACGCAGCCTACCGCTGCTGGCATATTGCGTGAGGCCGGAAAAGTAGAGGCGGCAGCGGTGCGTGGTGTGGCCTATGGGAGCGTGAAGCCGAAGCCTCTAGCGAGTACAGGATAAGACATGGAGGCTACGTGTGTGACTCAGGAAAAGTCTAGAAAAAAGCCCATCGTGTAGTTTTCTATAGCGTTAAGCGCTTTGTTTACTGGATAGTGTGTTAACGTAGATGGGCTATTAGGCTTAGTAGTTAGTACGCTGGCCTTAACAAAAGTACAGTACTTCGGTTAGTTCGGGAGATTCGGTCAACAGAATCCAATGACCGAATTCACCGATGTAATATCGATTCCTCAAGTTCGCTGACCGAGCTAACAACTGAAGCTTCGGTCCTTGGTTTTTTCGGCTTCGGTATCGGTTTTTTTGGCTCCGGTTATCGGTTCTCGGTTTTTATGCCCACCCCTAGCTGCCGCGACTTCTTCGACGCCATCTTCACGCCGGTCACGGACCTCATCTTCTCCGCCGCCGCTGTAGGTGTCTTTCGCCACCATGTTAGGGCGCGGGAGATTGGACTGCTCGGCCTCCTCTCTGCCTCGTCTGGCAGTTCTTCGTGCGGTAAATAAAACTCACTTTTTACCGTGTTTTTTATCCGTTGAATCTGTCCACTTATTCCAAAAGTGGTTTCTGAACTTCCAAATCAGTTTCTTTCTGTTTCTGCATCTCATATCTTGCAAGAATATTCACTTATGCATCCCAACTAGTTAGATTCCTCACTTGTACTTATTCATGGATTCGTACAAATCTGGAACCAACTCACTTCAATAAGTGAATGTCTTTGCACTATGAGGTCACTGTCTTCAAACTAATTTATCTTCAAAATCTTCTGAGAATGCATATGACCTCTTCCCCTTCCCTCGCATCTCTAATGCTGTCACAGGTACATGTCCGTGGGAGAATCCCTTGGTTCTCATAGTCTGCATTCATTTGCAGAATTCTTACAGCATCATATTGATTCTCCAGAAGCCAGTTCTTGTCTAACAAGCAGATTGAAGCCAAACACTGTCCTGAAGCCTTTCAGTTTAAATCCAATGGCGACAGACAAATCTGCAAGGAAAGGTGGCAGGCAACGCCATGGCAATACTGCTTTGGATCTGCCTTCAGATCTGTATGAACTGTACAAGTTTGATCCAGAAAAAACTTACACATAGAACAAATCCAGAATCCAATGGATTCGAAGATATTGGGCAGAGCAATGGTTCAAGTATCGCTTCATAACCCCTGAATATGCTGAGAAAAACGCTATAAAGCGCCCGTGGGGTGACATTCTCTACAAGAAACTTCAATCGCAAACGAAGTGTGAAGCCATTGCTAAAGGCTTCTATCCTTGCATGGTCAGAGGACCTCAGCCTGACGATGCCAACCCATCATCTCTTCGATGGTGTCGTGATGATGATCTGTTCAAGCGAAACTATATGTTTGCAAAGGAGTCTGTTGCCAAGAATAAGAAAGCATTCGGACTCAACTTCAACCCAGGTCCATCTGCTCCAAGGCCTGATGGCACTCGTGAAGCCAATCCGAATGTCATTGGTCCCTTCAATAGCTTCGATGGGCTTCTATCTCACATTGCTGCGCAAAGGGCCACAGTTGATCAATCTGCTGAAGAAGCAGACTCTAAGGATGCTCCTGAGCTCCCGAAGCAGAAGAAGAAGACGAAAGCTTCCAAGCCCTCTGTTGCTCCAACAACTTCTAGAGTGAAGCCATTGAAAACTGCACCTCTTGAATCCAGTGTGCAGTCTGAAGATCAATCTCGCGTCTCCAAGAAGACCAAGAAGCCCAAGAAGATTTCTGGGCATGACCTCACTCCTGCCAGCATTTTGTGCAATGAGGAGAATGTGATAGATCTATCAAGTGATGAAGATCTTGCTAATGATGCTCTGGAGATGCTCATCAAGAGCAAGTAGGAGGCGGAAATCTTCAAGGATTTGCCTTTGTTCGATGCTGATATTCTCAATAACTTCATTGATGAATGGTTTGAGGATCCCACTCTCACCATTGATGATCTGCAGCTGCCCATTGACATCAGTGTCACGTTTCAAGGAGCCATTGCCAAGGAGCTTGCTATAGCTCAGAAAATTGTTGAGTTGAAGAACAAGATCGACTATGAGAAGGACCAGTTCAAGAAGCATATTGCAAAGCTGAGTGTTGCTGATGTTCAAAACTTCAAACAGATGATGATTGACCTCAAGGCTTAATTCAAGAAGAAGTGCGAGGAAGCAAAAGGCTCTCGTAAGCGCATGAAGTACTACGCTGAGAAATGCATTCAGGCTCACAACGAAGCCATGAAGAGAAAGGCACTTGGGCGTCCTGGCATTGACCCCAAGCTTGCTGCCAAGAAGAAGAAGAAGCCTGCTGAAGCTGAACCCAAAGCCCCAAGGCAGGAAGGACCCAGCATTGTCCTCCCTTCCAGTATGACTGGCTCGAAGCCAAAGGTCCCTTCAGCAGCTTCAGAGAAGAAAAGGACTATGCTAGCTGAGGCTGAAGCCCGGAAGAGGAAATACCACAACACCTCTGATGCTGCTCCCTCCCAGAAGAAGATGAAGACAAAGTCTTCAAAGTCTTCATGCAAAGAGCATGCTGCTGCCCAAGAACCGTTGAATGTTGAACCCATTTCTGATGCACTTCCTACCTCCTCCAACCGCGAGCGACGTCTCATTGTGCATGAGCATGCTCCCATAGAGGCTCATGAGTCTGAAGAGATTCCAGCTGCCGATTCCACCGCAGCTGAAGACATTGGTCATGAGGACCATGTTGAAGATGATGAAGTCCTTCCTCAGCTTGATCCCAAACCGGTATCATCGCCTGCTCCCACGAGCAATGAACTCATAAGTATTGGCGGTCCCACGACGCCAATTGCTCAAGATGAATTTTGGGAAGAGCACCACCCGAACTCCCCCCCCCCCTGTATGAAGTGATTCCACGAACTTCACCAGCTCATGTCACCACTCCGGTGCTTGACACCCCACAAGCAACACCTGATGACATGGAGAAGACCACTCCTTCACCAAAGGCGTCGCCCTCATTCCGAAGGCTTCGCAGAGGCCCCAGGCCCCAGGTCTCCATGTCCAGCATACCTGAGGAGGATATGCAAAATACCAGCTCAGTAGCACGTCAAGTGTTCCCGGAAGCCATCCCCTCAGTGACTGCTAGTGAATCTGAAGTCAAAGAGGCTGAAGACATTCTGGCTGCATTAGCCGATGAAGAAAGAGAAGAAGAACGTGAAGCTATTTCCCCTACAAGTGATCCTGTTGTACAAGAAGAGCAAGTGATTGTGCCAGACCCCCCTGTTCTTGATGCAAGTGAAGCTGAAGCCAATGCAGCTACCACCACCATCGCTAGTGAAGCCAATGACGTTGTCATGGCTGAAGACAACGTGGAGCCTGAAGTCAATGCTGTCACTGAAGAAACTGTGTAGCCAACTACTTCAGATGTAGCCGTTCCTTCACCAGTGCCTCACACTATGGAACGAGCATACAATCGCGGTGAGCTTGTTACTGTTAGGTGGCCCATTCTGATTCCACCTACTGCTCTAGGTCCCCAATATGACTATCATGTGAAGCGAAGGCCTCAAAGACAGAAGCCAAAGCCGAGGCTGCCAAGGCTTCCGAGTGCTGCAACAACACAAGGCTCTTTCAGTGTGCTCAGCTTTAGAGAGCACAACACCTTCTTCGACAATGCCAAGAACCCCTACAAGAAGCCAAAGATCACCTCAGATAGGTTCTAGAGCTACCAGCAAAGAAGCTATTATTCTTGCATACTATACAATCAAGACCGGATTTTTCCTCACAAGCGTCTTGATTGCGACGCATTGCTGGGCTGCCATGCCTTGAAGAGGCTCTTGACTGCTTCAGAGAAGTTGGGCTGCTCCAGCTCGTCACTGACAAGGAGCACTGGAATGAAGAGCTTCTTCTGCAGTTCTATGCTACACTTCACATCAGAGGCTACAACAGGGATCCGAAGACATGGGTCCTTGAGTGGATGATAGGAGATGTCCATCATGAAGCTAAAGCTCAGGATATCATCGAGCTATCTTCCCTGCCCACTCCTGGTGATCTGTACGAACTAGGTTGTCAGCTGTATGAGACTGAATTGCAGAGCATCTTTCAGAAGCCTGAACCTAATATGAGTCAGATGCTCAGTATGATGAAGCCATTGCCCATTGATGCTGAATATCCAAAGGAGTTCTTTGTCAAAGACCTCGAGTACCTGCCCTGCATAATATATCATATTCCGAGGCATACTCTATGGCCTATCAAGGGATATTCTCCAGATGCAAAGCTTGAAGGCACGATGAAGACATTGGTCTTCTACATTCTCAATGGCATTAGGTTCAACACGCAAGATTTCTTCATCAGACAGTTGGCAGCATCAGGAATTGATCTGTTTGGCCTCAAATTCTATGCACCATGGGTCATGCATTTAATAAAGCTTCACTCTACAATCAATTATCAACCTTCAGCGCACAATCATGTCGTATTCCTGCCTGATGTTGATATGTCTCATGAAGCCATATACCCTGTGCCTGCTAAGGAGCCAGTGCAAGAAGACAATGCTGCATTTCAAAGCTTCACCCAGCACATTGATGGAGTTCATGTGCCCAATCCTCCTACTCCCGATGGTCCTCTGGCTGGTCAGCTACGCCTACCACATCGTGCAAACACTGATGCGACTGCCAGCACTATAGCTCAAAGGCCACAGAAGCGTCCTCGTGTCCTTAACGAAAGAGAGCTTCTTGTATCACTTCATCAGAAGCAGGATAGGCATCACGAGTGGCTGAAACGTCAGATGTAGAGTATTATTGTTGATGTCAATCATATTCGCAATCTGGCTAGCAAGAATACATTCATTGCGCATGAAGCCTGTTGGCGGTCCTGGAAGAGCCTCACACTGCTCTGTTCTGAAGACGATCTTCGTGCAGGTGGCTTCACAGAACACTTCAAGTTTGACTCCAGGCCTCCTCAATCTGCGACTTGGCGTCAAACTCCCTCCATTGAAGATTCAGACTATTCATCTTCGGCTCCCACTGTGGTTGCTCGAGTCATAGATGAAGAGGATGACGCCACTTCCCTAGCCATGGCTTCACTGCATCACGATGCTGCACCAGGCCCGTCTGCACCACCCAACACCAACGTCGACCCTGCTGCTCCAACATCTTCTCCACCTGGGAGCGAGTAGATGCTCTATGTCCTCAAACCTTTTTGGTCCTTACTGACAAAAGGGCGAGAAGCATATGAGTTGATAGTCTTCAAGCGGGTCCATATATGGGCCGGGTGCTTATTTTTGCTAAGTTCTTACAACTCTCGTTCTTGAAACTATTTGGCTTTTGAGTTGTAACACTTAAACTTGATGGTCGTCTGCCATTTTTGCTGCTACCTTGTGATGCGATGATAAGTTCCGCATGAAGTCATTCTGCAGACGCCCATTTTTCATTGTGCATGTCATTATCTTCGTTATTCTTATATATGCATGATGAGTTGTCTTCATATGTTGAAGAGGATCTCCATAAAGTAAAACCTGCCATGTGCATTTGCTTTCAAAGGAAAATTACTTATATGCACATCTTCAGGGGGAGCCCTTCTAACCTATGAAGACAATGCTCTAGTTCTTTAACTTTCACATACTTTTATCCCCGTTGAAAACTTCAACCAGTTTGTCATCAATCACCAAAAAGGAGGAGATTGTAAGTGCATCTAGTGCCACCCCTAGTTGGTTTTGGAGTATTGACGACAAACGTGGTTGAGGGACTAACGTGTTTGTGAGAATTGCAGCATAACACAGGTAGTAGTCCCTCATTGATTCGGTTTACCTACCAGAGATGACCCCTAAAAATGTATGAAGACATTGATGACAATGGTGGTTCGTGAAGACATTCACGATGAAGATAATGACTTGTGAAGACATTCACTAGAAGACTATGGAGTGCGAAGACATAGTTGTTTCGTAGTTTCCTTTTCTTCTTTATTGAGTCATAGGAACCACCGTACTGTTAAGTGGGGTCCAAGTGAACAAAGTCAGATGACTGAAGTGATGCTCAACCAAAATCCTATGTCTTCGAGCGAAGACAGTGAGAGCAAATCTTATCCAGAGTTGGATGAGTCAGCTTTGCTTGTAGCCCAAGCCATGCTACCGCGTGTGTTTGAAATCCGACCGTTGGACACGTGTCGGTTCCTTAGTGACCCAGGGTCATTTCGGATAAATCAGGTCGGGTTACCTCCTGGCTATAAATAGCCCACCCCCTACACCATAAATTGGTGGCTGCTCAGAGTTAGTGCATGGCTTTTGTTGTTTGAGAGCAACCCACCTCCGAAGCCTTTGAGAGAGAGATCCTAGCGAGGACAAAGCCCAAAACACCCAGAGCCAAAGAGTGTTAGGCATCACTGAAGTCTTTCTGTCTGTGTGACCTGAAGACTTGTTACACTTGAGGACTGTGCATCCTCCAACCGGTTAGGCGTCACGTTTTGAGCATCCAAGAGTCATTGTGGATTGCTGGTGAACGGAGTCTGTGAAGGTTTGGAAGTCTACCTTGAAGACTTACCAGAGTGATTGGGCTAGGACTGGGTGTCCTTAGCTCAAGGGTAATAAGGTGAAGACACAGTCTTCTAAGTTCAATCTCAGCCTCCCTAACCAAACATACAGTTGTCACAGCAACTGGAACTGGTCTACCAAATCCTTGTCTTCACCAAGCAACTGGTTCTATCCCCTACTTCCCTTACATTTCAGTTTGTCTTCGTGAAGTCACTGCCTCTTGCCTGATTTTATTGACTTCACTGCGTGACGACTATTACTTGTTTGGCTTCATACTGTCTTCCATTCCGATCCATTCTACCTAGCTGCTGTTAATCTTCGTGCTTTCACTACATTGCTTACTTGACTATGGCTTGTCTAGTGTAGTTCATCTTCCGCTGCATATCATATAGGTTCATCTTAACAGTTTGTCTTCAAAGACCTCGTGTGTTGAAGACTTTCATAAAAATCGCCTATTCACCCCCACCCCCCCCCCCTCTAGTCGATAACTAGCACTTTCAGTTTGTACAAGTAGCTATGTGTTTAATCTCTCTCTCTCTCTCTCTCTCTCGTGTTCTTGAGTTGGCATGATCTTGATGTATCACGAGCTTTGTTAATATAGTTGGATCATATGGTGTTTCTCCCTCTCTATCTTGTTGTGATGAATTGAGTTTTCCATTTGAGATTTCATTTTATCGGATTGAATACTTTTATGGATTTGAGAGCACTTGATGTGTGTGTTTCTATGAATACTCGTGGTGACAATGGGGTATCATATTGATTCCCTTGATATATGTTTTGGCACTCAACTCGCGGATTCCCGAGGTGACATTGGGGCAATCTATGCATAGGGGTTGATGCACGTTTTCGTCCTTGTTTCTCCGATAGAAATCTTGGGGCACTCTTTGAAGTTCTTTCTGTTGGATTGAGTATTATGAATCTAAAATTGTTTGATGCATATCGTATAATCAACTCATGGATACTCGTGGTGACATTGGAGTATCTAGGTGACATTAGAATTGGTTGATGCGTATCATATGGTGTTATTTTAGTACAAACTCTTAGATAGATCGATCGAAAAGGATAACTTGGTGTTATTTTAGTACGAACTCTTGGATAGATTGATTGGAAAGGATAACCTTTGAGGTGGTTTCGTACCCTAGAAACAATTTCGTCTTATGTTCTCCGCTAGATAAGAACTTTGGAGTGATTCTTCATCGCACGTTGAGGGATGGTTATATGATCCAATTATATTAGCATTGTAGAAAGATTGCACTAGCGAAAGTACAGACCCTAGGCCTCATTTTCAAGCATTGCAATACCGTTTGTGCTCCGTTTTATCAATTGCTACCTTGCTGTTTTTTATTGTTCCTATTACAAAAATCAATATCTACTATCATTACTACGCTTGTATCACCATCTCTTCGCTGAACTAGTGCACCTATACAAATTACCATTGTATTTGGTGTGTTGGGGACACAAGAGACTTTTTGTTATTTGGTTGCAGGGTTGTTTGAGAGAGACCATCTTCATCCTACGCCTCCCACGGATTGATAAACCTTAGGTCATCCACTTGAGGGAAAATTGCTACTGTCCTACAAAACTCTCCGCTTGGAGGCCTAACATGAGTCTACAAGAACAAGTTGTGTAGTAGACATCACTTAGTAGCTTAGTTCTTACTATGTGACCTTCATTGAAGAAAATGCCATATGAGGAAAAAAACTCAGAAAAATAGGGAAACCATATGAGAAAAAAAACAAAAAATAGGGAAACCATATGAGGAAAAAATTCAGAAAAATATAGAGTACTTCTGTGGATATGAATTTTACTTGCTTATGGTTTAGAACATATATAGAGTATATTTTATGAACATGAATACTAATGTTGCCTCTGCATATATAGATCGATGGATAATTTGCTCTAGTGTACATTTGTTTGTATGGCAGTGCTAGGTAATTTGAATAGGCTGATGGATAATTTGCTCTAGTGTACATTTGTTTGTATGGTAGTGCTAGTAATTTATATATGTAGAAACTGCGATGTGGTAGGTAATTTGTATATGTAGAAACTGCAATGTGTTTGCTCTAGTGCAGAAAGGTAAGATCCTCTCCTTCTTCCAATGCTAGTTCATCTAGTTCATCCAGTTCTAGATTGTTTTTTTTTGACCCTAGAGTTAGTTTGGGAAGAAATCTTAGTTATTTAACCATTAGGGATTGTATGTGTTTGTATGTGTAAAAACCGCCATCAGTTAGATAATTAGGAGTTTGAATAGAGGGAAACTGCCATGTGTGTGCTTGATCTAGTGTACATTTGTAAAAATGACATGTTTAGCATATGCTCAACTACTTTGTCTAACAAATTATATATTATTCTAACAAATTAAAGTGCATCAGGTCATGGCCAATTTTGGAGGCAACAACAAGGAGGTGTCCGAGGTGGACATGCTCAACAAAGATCTCTTAGAGACTCATCACTATATCATCAACAACCTACAAAAGGTGAATGCCTCACTAAAGGTGGAGATTAAAGAGCTGCACAATGAGAGTGTTCAGCTCGTTAAGAATACTAATAAGCCGAGGGACGAGAGGGATAAGCTGATCGAGGAGAGGGATGAGCAGAAGCATGAGAGAAAACTCCTCAGGGCAGAGAGGAATGAGCTCAATGTGGACATAGCTCATTTCAAAAAAGCTCGAGAGGGCAATAGAAAGAAGCTTCACCAGTTGAGCGTAATCCTTGATGAAGAGTAGTTCTTTAACTAGCTAGTCAGCCATCTTGAGTTTATGAGTAACTTTTGTGAAGTTTAATTAACTTGTTAAGTTGATGAGTATCTTGTATTAATGAGTATCTATTGAGCAACTAGCTAGTACCTTTTGTGAAGTACAATTATTTAGTTTATGAAGCAAAATATTATTTTATTACCAAAAAATTAATATGCTGGCGTTGGCCAATAAGGAACGACAATGTTAAGATGAACTTACAATTGGTGTTGGCCACGTGGCACGCCAGCAGCACCTAGAATACTGCTGATGTGGGCTCCAATGCTACCACTACTTTTTAGCAAGGGCGCCATATTGGTGGCGTCGGGCCTCCACGCCAGCAAGGCCATTTTTTCCACGCCATAGCTAGGCTTTTGTGCACTAGTGTTTATGTGACCCCTCCATTGGTCCAATTAGTTTTTGTTCTAGTAGTTTATTCTTTGCTTATTTTGCTACTGTAGGTGACCATGAATATAAGCTTCCATGCCCAATTTATTTGGTTCTAAGTAGTTTTGATGCATGGTTTATCCTCTAGACAGTTGTGGGAGTAGGTTCTATCAATTATATGATATATTTTTTTCAATTTTTATGATTTCCTAAAAAATTCAGAAAAGGTAAATGTTGAGCAGGATGATCTCAAGAGATTCTTCAAGCCGCAGTACCACAAGGACCGCTTATCATGAACTAAGAGAAAACTCTCTGCGAGGTGCCGAAGTGAAAGCTTGTCAATGGCCATGTGCGATTTTCATGAATGGTGCCAGCATTAGACAGGAGTTTGAACAATTTGTGGAAAATGCTGGTTTGACTGCTTTCCTCGCAGATAAGTGTCACGACACACCTTTTCAGGCATACGGTCTCGGTGTGTTTCTATGCCAACCCCTGGATCGAATCATCGGCATACACGGTGACGATGTTGTATCATATAGAAAATGCGTCCCTTATTACATCTCATGATCCAGAAAGCAAATAGTCTTACAAACTCTAACCATAGGCTAGTTAAATACATAGTATTACAATAAGCAAACAAAGTTCATAACAAGCGAAAACAAAAGCAAATCTAATTAAGGTAGACGTCTCGGTAAGCTCCATCAACATCACGAGGAAGCATTTTGAGTGGAGGCATGAAACTCTACGTAAGTCACTCCTCGTAGTATTCACCTGCAACATGATATGTTACAGCCACTAGGGTCAATACATTGAATGTATTGGCAAGTCCACAGTTCATTGGAAATCCTGTTCACCTACATGCACTTTGGCTGGTGAGGCTCAACACTCTTTGCAGAAATATAGTTTTCCCCTACTTATTTTAATAGTGGTCTACTCTAATAGCTGGACATACAACATCATGCGGAAGTCCTGGATCAATCGTATCACCCAATCATCCAAATGCATCTTGAGTATGTGGGTTCCTGCATTCTGCAGTTGCTATAGCCGAACCTCTAGAGACCCTGGTCCATCCCCAGTTCTCGGAGATCAGGTCCATACTCCCGTTTTGTTCAACCCATGAAATTTTATTATAAGAGGTGATGAGATCAAGCTGACAATTCTCCAATGAGTTGCTCAAAATTTGTCCACAACGGGGACATGACTAATCATGATCAGTTTTATACACTCCGCAGAGGTTTGTGTAATTTACCCGTGATTCCCGATCACACTCTTTTGCTACTAAATTTCACTTGTGAAGTAGCTAGGTACATCAAGACGACACTTTTGGGAAGTAGTAGACCTTTCAGAAAAGGTGGGCTCAGTCCGACCTACACACCTACATCTGCTGGGTCATGCTCAGGAGGGATTCCACAACTTACGTTTTTTTAAGCTCTCGACAGTGAGGCAGGCCTCACATTCCACAACTTACTTGGTCCAGACAGAGACCATATTGTCTCACGGTAACACATAGAAGTTATTCAATTTTGAACTCGTACAATCCATTTGAGCCTCGACGGTCGCCCACAAAATTGTCGACCACCAAGCAATACCGAAGCACCACCCGTTGATTCATCATCTATTATATACTAAAAGGAAAATACGAATTAAAAATAGAGGAATTATCTAGAAAATCCCATGTTAATCAGAAACATCCGACCATCAATCTGGTGGTCCCCTCTAAAACTAAAAATATAGCCATTTGATTTGTATAATCGTCCTACACTATTAGCAAAAATAGAGAAAATCCCGGGTTAATCAGAAACATCCGACCATCAATCTGGTGGTCCCCTCTAAAACTAAAAAATAGCCATTAGATTTGTATAATCGTCTTACATCTATTAGCACTATGTGAGTCATGTGGACCCTGGAAAATTACATAGATAATAGATGCTCGATGGACCTTGAACCTTGAATGTGAACACCGGAATTGCTCAAAAAGAAGGAAAACATGAACAAGCAGCGTGAACAACCAGGACACCAAGACTTACGACCACCCATCAATTGGTAGTGTTCTTCTATTTTTTTAGAGTTATCGCCTAATACGTACATGCAAGAGATTTTCCTAAATAACGATACGTCCAGTTATGGACATGCACATGTATTTCTTCTAGAACTATACACACATGTGTATTTGTGTGGTCGTAAACTACATTATCATGTGGCATTTAAAAATTGAACAGTTATTGCCTACACGGATGTATTTTTTGATCTCACGGGAGTATATACACAAACAATTTACTATTATACGTAACCTTGAACACTGTAAAATATATATTTTACGGGAATTAAAAAATATATATTTTGCGGGAATTAAAAAATATATATTACTCCTTACATAATAAGAAAGACCATCGGTTTAATGTGAAAAAGACACAAACACACTAGAAATTCGCATAAGGCACTACACATTTAATTATTGGTTTGTGAAATAAAAATTTGCTTCCCAATTTCATGGACCATTGCGTCCGTTGATCTAAACTTTAATTGAACTTTGGAAAGTATATATACAAAAAATTACTATTATATTTAACCTTGATTACATAAAAAAGTTATACTACATAATAAGGAGATGCTCGATTTAATGAGAAATAAAGACATGCACCAGAAATTCGCAGAAGGCAGTACCAATTTAATTATTGCTTTGTGAAATAAATAGTTGATTCCCAATATGATGGGCCATTTCGTCCGTCGATCTAAAATTTAAACTTTTACGTTTTAATATCACACAAAAATACTCCCTCCGTCCAGAAATACTTGTCGGAGGAATGAATGTATCTAGACATATTTTAGTTCTAAGTACATCCATTTTTATCCATTTCTTTGACAAGTAATAGCGAACGGAGGGAGTACAACAAATTGCCATGATAGCCTGCTAACTGCACATGTATTTGATGCATCAATGTAATATATTCTTGTAAAATTATTGTTTTTATTGATTTAATAGCATATAAAATTATAATAGGCTGCCTCCTAGGAAAACGAGAACATCTAGCCATACATCTAGCAGCCTCCGTTTTAATTGACAAAGTATGACCAATCGTAGATCATCAAATAATTTCTAAACGCATTTGAACCATTGATCTACAAAATCTATATTACTGAGCACAAAATGACAGATCCATATATCCGGTACACCCTCTTTTAGTTAATGATATATGACCTATAGTTCTAAATTTATCATTGTAACCAAACATGATAGACCTTAGATCTTCATAGTTATTTCAGAACGTTTTTCAACCATTAATCTATATAATCTATATTAGATGATCACAAATGACAGAGCCTCTCCATGTAATAAAACTTGAGACTTTGATTATGCATATACCCCATGTTTAATACTATCGTTTTGTCATCAAAATGTTGCTGCTAATATGTGACACCCTACAATCTCATATAGTATAGTTATGGTAACCAGCTGCCGTTGTGTAAAATGGCAAGCGGCCAACATGACAGCTTGCAACCAAAAACACGTTCCTCGCAAAAATGTAATATATTCGAGTGAACTATAATTTCTTATTATTATAATATCACATAAACTACAATTCGATGGCTCCAAGAAAAATCAAAACATCTAACCATCTACACTAGTAGAAAAAGGCCCATTTGTCCCGGTTCCAGAGGCCCATTTGTCCCGGTTCTGGAACCGGGACTAAAGGGTCGGGACTAAAGCCCAACACCTTTAGTCCCGGTTCGCTTACGAACCGGGACAGATGTGGCTCCACATGGCCACTGCGGCGAGCCCAGGCAGGAGGGCCTTTAGTCCCGGTTGGTAACACCAACCGGGACCAAAGAGCATCCACGCGTCAGCAGCTTAGGAGCTGGGGTTTTTGATTTTTTTTTTGAAAGAGGGGGGGGGGGTTGGGGGTTTTGTAGGGTTAATTTAGGGGTTTCATATATTGTGTTAGCTAGCTAATAGAGAGAAGTGTCATCTCTTATCTCTGTGCTTGGTCGACGCTACATACTATACGTATAGAGAGGACTCGACACGCTAGCTAGTAAGCAAATGAAGGAAACCATAAAGTACACAAGATCGTCATGAACATATACAGAGAGAAGTGATCGACCTCCTCCTTCTCCGAGAGATTGGTCGAACAACAAGTTTTCGTATATCTATCCGACGCTACTAGCTACATATATACAATATAAGATCTCTTACAATCCCTAACATCTGATGTCAAGTTCCACATGGTATTCTCCGGCTGGATTGATGACGTGGTCAAAAAAGAATCCCGCCAATTCCTCTTGAATTGCTTTTATGCGATCTTGTGCTAGGAGTTCATCCCGCATCTGCCAAATCGAATTTGAAGAAGGGGGTCAATACATATATATGAATGAAACTCAACACAAATGATGGTAATAAAATAAAATTATGAATACTATTGCTGACGCACTTCATATTGTTTTTCAGAGTAGCCCCGCTTAGAGGTCGTCGCGTTGTAGATGTACTCGCAAATGTAGTATCCACAAAAATTATTCCCGCCTTCCTGCCACAACCACTTTACGAGAAATAGAGGTCAATCAAACTGATAATCAAGCATTATAAATGGTATTGATGAAACTAGCTAGAATCAATGGGAGATGCGTGGAACTAGCTAGTACTCCCTCCATTCCACAATGTAGTGCCTATAGATTTTTGTGAAAGTCAAACTTTGCCAACTTTGACCAAGTGTATAGAGAAAACTGTCTACATCTACAATACCAAATATGTACATTCTGAAAATAAATATGTACATTCTGAAAATATAACTCATGATGTATCCAATGATATGCATTTGGTATTCTAGATGTACCTACTTTTCTCTATAAATATGGTCAAAGTTTGTAATGTTTGACTTTTGCAAACATCTATAGGCACTACATTATGGAACGGAGGGAGTAGTACTTACTTTCGGGTGTGTAAATCGCAGCTCCCCCGGCAGTCCCGGAGCTTCTACGGTGAACACTTTCCAAACCCTGCGAGACAAAGAAAATAATTACTTGATATCAGGAAATGAACAATGTTGCCGATATGGTGCGATAATGATCGATTGAACTTACTTCTGGAGCATTTCAGTCATGGCCGCATCCTCCTTGGGATCTTTTCGTCTTGAGTCTAAGACGGTTACTAGTCCCTGCTCAAGCTTAATCTCTAGGAGAATAAAGTGGAAGCTGCGCACGCATGCATAACTCATCAATTACATTACTATAACCTCGAGTAATAATGGAAACCGAATATGCAGAAGACAGTAACACTCACTTGAAGTTGTAAGGAAAGAGTATTTTATCTTTGTTTTGATTTTTAAGCAATGATTGTAGCAAGTTGGCCTCGGTTTCTTTCGCATTATATTTAACCGTCCATTCATCTATGAGATTTGTGTTAATGAACCCAATATCATAGATTTGTGCATTTCTGCATTCGACGATCTTCAATCTGCATAATATAGTGAGGTTAATTATATATACATGCAATGAAAGAGCTGAGCTATATATAGAGACTTAATTACAGAAGTATAGTACTTACAGACAGTAGCAAGTGATGATTATTTTATCGAGGTCCTTTTGATTGAAAAACTGGAAGAACTCCTCAAATGGAACAGACAACAGATCAATTCCAACGAGGTCGTGCTCCTCTTTAACTCTCAGCGTCAAAATATCCTTCCCAGACTTGCAGGTGTCCATGTACCACTTATGGAATCTTCGCATCATCGTTGTTAGAGGAGGATCACAAGGTCTGACGAGAGGCTTCCCGTACCGGTATTTGTGTTCGTCCACCTCCATTGTATCAAAATGTGCATCGTCGGGCAGGTAATCACCAGGATTGGTACCGGGCAGCATCCCCGGTAGATTTGCGACGATATCGCTAGACACCTTGAGCGGGGGGCACGATTGGCTTGCCTGTTCACCGAGCTGGGGAATTTTGTTCCCACTTCTTCGTTCTTGTAACCTTTTGTCACTTGAAGTAGTTCCCGACCGGCGCGCTCCTACCACTGCCTTTTTAAGAGCGCGGACATGGTTGTCATCCGGCGGAGGCGGTGGTGGTCGCTTCAGGTTCTTGAAAGTGCGCTTCAATTTCACCGGATCTATCTTCTCCTCCGGAGGTGGATTTTTCTTTGCAAAAAAGTCCTTCACTTGGGCTTGACAGATCTCCTCGTTTTCCTCCTCGGTCATCTCGTATGGTAGCTTCTCTAGAGGCTTGAGAGATGGACCGAATATGTATTGCCTTCCGCCTCAGGTTGTACTGCTAGATGCCGGAGCAGCCGGAGCGGCTGCGGCTGTCTTCCTTCGTTGCTTACGAGGCGGAGTGCTACGACTCGCCGGAGCAGCCGGAGCGGCGGCGGCTATCTTCCGCTGTTGCTGACGAGGTGGAGAAGGAGGCGGGCTGCTCAGACGCGCCGGGGCAGGCGGAGAAGGAGGCCGAGTGCCGCCACGCGCCGGAGCAGCCGGAGAAGGAGGCGGACTACCCTGATCACTCGCCGGAGGAGGAGGAGGCGCAGTGCCCTGACTCGCCGGAGGAGGAGGAGGAGGCGTCCAGTTCGGAAGGTTGATGAGCTCCTTCCGCCATAGACATGGAGTCTTCAGAGCAAGACCCAGCTGAGTCTCCCCTTCACCGGTAGGGTGGTCAAGCTCGAGCTCCTCAAATCCCTCCGTTATTTCATCGACCATCACAACAGCATAGCCTTGTGGAATCGGAAGGCAGTGAAAAGTTGCGTCGGGTTGAGGAGGTGCAACAGAGCCGACAGCCACCTTGACTTTGAGGTGCTGCCATTGCGTCATAAGGTGGCAATCTTGAGCCTCCGTGATAGCATCCACGGGGTAGCTGGGAGCCGTGAAGTCAGGCTGCTGAAGGAGCTCGGTGGAAGCCACGCTGCTTCTCCGCTGAGATGGTGGGGTAGCTCCGGCAGGTCGCTGGCTCTGAACTAGTAGTGCTTGTTCCTCTAGCGCTCGTACCCTTGCATTCAGCTTCTGCCGTTCGGTCTGCTCCACTTTCCTCCTCCTCTCCCGGGTTTTGTAACCACCTGCGCCGGGAAACGCAACCTTCCACGCAACGGAGCCTAGTGTGCCATGTGTTCATCCAGGGTGCTCAGGATTCCCGAGGGCCTGTGTGAGCTCGTCGTTCTCTCTGTCGGGAACGAACGTCCCTTGCTGCGCTGCGGCGATATACTTCTGAAGCTTCTTGACGGGTATTTCAAGTTGCTCCTTCGTCCAACGGCACTTCCCTGTTTCAGGGTCCAAGGTTCCCCCAACCCCGAAGAACCAAGTCCTTGAACGGTCTGGCCAGTTCAATGTCTTTGGTTCGACCCCTTTATCAAGCAGGTCCTTCTCAGCCTTGTCCCACAACGGCCGGGCTTTGAGGTAGCCACCTGACCCCGTGCGATGGTGATGCTCCTTCTTTGTAGCATTTTTCTTGTTTGTCGCTGACATCTTCTTAATCTTCTCCGATGTCTTGTGGGCCACAAATGCGGGCCAATGATCTGTTATCTTCTCAAATCGGCCGGTGACTTATGGAGTCTTCCCTTTGTCGACAAACGTTGATATCAACTCATTCTTCCACCTCCTGAATAGATCTGCCATCTTCTTAAGAGCATGAGCCTTGACCAATGGCTCTATAACTGGCTTATCCGGATCCTCCTCTGGCGGTAGGGTGAAATTTGTCTTCAGCGCGGTCCAAAGATCATCTTTCTGTCTATCGTTGACAAAAGACACTTGAGGGTCTTCGCTCTTAGGCTTATTCCATTGGTGGATGCTGATATCGATCATGTCCTTAACAAGAACCCCGCACTGAGCAGAAAATGCTTCCTTGGTCCGGCTGGGTTCAATCGGTTGGCCATCGCCCTTGATTGTTGTGATCGTGAACCTTTCATCCTGGCGCAACCTTTTCTTCGGGCCTCATCTCGTTACCGAAGTTTGGCTCGATCCGGAGGGCTAGAAAATAAGAAAGAAGAGAGTTAATATGTGTACATACCAAAACAATTAATGCATCAATTAGCTAGTCAGCACAGGCTTAATTAATATATATACCTCGCCGGACTTTGCAACATCTCCTTCCTCTGTTCGCTCACCGGAGCAGTCATCACGGTCTCCTTCTTCCACCGGCATTCCGTCACCGGAGCCATCATAATCATGTCCTTCCACCTCCATTGTTCGATCACCGGAGCCTGCTTCACCCTCTCCTTCCAGACCATCGGTGTCATTGAGAAACGACAAGACATCACCTCCGCCGAGGATTATGTCCCCCAACAACTGTTCTGCTTCGATGTCTCGGTGCTCCATAGTTTCTGCAAATATTACAACACGGCAATTAATATACAAACATGACAGATGGATATATTAGTGCAAACGTAGACCTAGCTAGCTCGACACTTCTAAGGTTTGGGGTGGCCTCGACAACGCTTCTAGGGTTTGGGGTGGCCTAGGCAACGCTTCTAGGGTTTGGGGTGGACTCGACAATGCTTCTAGGGTTTGGGGTGGCCTCGACAATGCTTCTAGGGTTTGGGGTGGCCTAGGCAACGCAAATGATGAAGCCATGGATTTCTTCAATACTTTGACAGACAACGTGACATATAGAAGAATATATATATATATATATATATAGATGAGATCACAAAAAAACTCTACCCTAGTTCCCGAACCTCGACCCCCTCATGTCACGTTTGTCTAGTGTCAAAGGATTCAACAAAACCATGTCTTCATCATTAGGCGAAAGTAACAGGCAACCTCGAACCTTCCGCCGCCCCGACCCTCGACCGCTCGGCGTTCCTCGACCCTCGACCCCTCAACGACCCTCGAACCTTCGGCGACCCTCGACCCCTCGGTGACCCTCGACCCCTCGGTGACCCTCGACCCCTCGGTGACCCTCGACCCTCTACCCTAGTTCTCGACCCTCGACCGCTCGGCGATCCTCGACACCCTCGATCCCGGCTTAGTGATTTTGATTTTGTACCGTATGAAGAACCATACATCACGTCATTAGCAAAAAGAGCGTTCACTTGATAAGCACTAGTAGAAAAAAGGGCTTTGGTTCAGGCCTGCCAGCCCATAGACCCGATTCAGTCACGAACCGGGACCCATGGGGGCATAGTCCCGGTTCGTGCGCCCAGGGGCGGCGGGCCTCGTGGGGCATTGTTCCGGTTCGTCTGGACCTTTGGTCCCGGGTTCCAGACACGAACCGGGACCATGGGCCTAGCTCCTGGCCCACATCATTGGTCCGGTGCAGTGGCTGGAACCGGGACCAAAGGGTGGCCTTTAGTCCCGATTCTAACCACGAACCGGACCAATGTTGTGCCTATATATACCCCTCGCCCGCGAGCAGAGCACTCCACTGCTCTGTTTTTTCTGGCCGGTGAGGGGAGGGCTTTGTGGTGCTCTAGCTCACCTATGCACATGAGGTGTTCGATGAAATGCCCGAGCCACACTACTTAAGCTTTCTCCTCTCCAAACTCGACCTCAAAGCTCCATTTTCCTCAAGATTTGTCTGGTTTAGAGGGTCCATCACGTCCCGTCCTGTCTTCACCGTCGTCGATCGCCCGCGCCGATCTCGTCGCCGCACCACCGTGGTGAGCCTCTTGTTCTTATCTTCTTTCTAAAAGAAAAAATTCTTACTTGTATGATTAGATAGATACTTGTATAATTTTCTTACTTTTATTATTGTTTGTTATTATATAGTGCGATGGTTTTGGTATCGCCCCCGTCGGCCCTCGTCATGTCTATGATTCGGATGTGGTATATATTATATTTATAACTATTTGGTTCATTTATTTTTTATGACAATTATGCCGACCAACGTGACATAGATTTTTTTTCTAGGAGGTATGTGAACCGGAAATTCAACCGACCCTATGTCGAGAGGTTTAAATTTAGTTGAAGAAGGAAAACAATTACTTGAAGAAAAGATTGAAAAAAAGTAGGAGGAGAAGAGATGATATTGAGTTGCATGTTGCGGATGTCGTCGATGTCACAAGATCAAAGATGGATGCAATGCGCTTCAAGTTAGAAAGTATAGAAAATATGTCCTTCATACCGAGGCTTGGTATCATTATGCCGTTGGATCAATTGTTACCTGTTGCGATTATGATCGCATTTGTTGTTGCATTGAACGTTTACATAGTTTCAATAATGTATGGTTAATTAGATGCTTGAAGAGCTATATGTTGTTCAATGAGAAACTATGTATGTACTTGGTTTTAATGTGATGATGTGAAGTTCTATAATTTGGTCACTTATCATTATGATGTTTGTAATGGTTTTTGACACACTTAATTATATATAATGCACGCAGATTGAACGGCAATGGATGGATTGTACGGTGACAGACGCACCTCCGAGTATATTAAGGGCGTGCATAATTTTTTCGGAAGTGGCTGAGGCAAACAAGCAGAATGATTTTATGTGTTGTCCATGCCCTATATGTGGGGATACGAAATCTTACTCTGAACTGGAAAATCCTTCACACCCACACGCTTTATAAGGGTTTCATGCCACACTATAATGTTTGACCACGCATGGAGAAATAGGGGTTATGATGGAAGACAGCGAAGAGAAGAGGACGATGACAAATATGTGCCCACTGAATACGGTGATGCTGCAACGGGGGAGCAAGGAAGATCAAAGGAACCATCGATGTGCCGATGATGATCTCCGCCGGGTCATATGTTGATGCAAGGAGACAGTGCGAAAGTGAGAAAAGGAGAAGCTGAAAGTTCGATCGCATGTTAGAGGGTCACCAAAAGGTGTTTGTACCCCCAATTGCGAAGATGGCAACACAAAGCTCGGTACCGTACTACTGGAATTGCTGCAGTGGAAGGCAGAGAATGCTGTGCCTGACAAAGGATTTGAGAAGCTACTGAAAATATGAAGAAGAAGCTTCCAAAGGATAACGAATTGCCCGACAGTACATACGCAGCAAAGAAGGTCGTATGCCTTCTAGGATTGGAGGTGCAGGAAGATTACTGCATGCCTAATGAACTGTATCCTGTACCACGGTGCGTACGAGAATTTGAACGCATGCCCGGTATGCGGTGCACTGCGGTATAGATACAGACAAGATGACCCTGGTGATGTTGACGGCGAGCCCCCCAGGAAGAGGGTTCCTGACAAGGTGATGTGGTATGTCCTATAATACCACGTTTGAAACGTCTGTTCAGAAACAAAGAGCATGCCAAGTTGATGCGATGACACAGAGAGGACCGTAAGAAAACGGGAAGTTGAGAGCACCCGCTGACGGGTTGAAGTGGAGAAAAATCGAGAGAAAGAACGGGCTGAGTTTGCGGGTGACCCGAGGAACGTTATGTTTGGTTTAAGCGTGGATGGCATTAATCCTTTCGGGGAGCAGAGCAGCAACACAGCACCTGGCCCGTGGACTCTATGTATCTATAACCTTCCTCCTTGGCGTGCATGAAGCGGAAGTCATTATGATGCCAGTACTCATCAAGGCCCTAAGCAACCCGGCCAACGATTGATGTGTACCTAAGGCCATTAGTTGAAGAACTTTTACAGCTGTGGAATGGAAACGGTGTACGTGTGTGGGATGAGCCAGAAGGAGGAATTTGACTTGCATGCGTTGCTGTTTGTAACCATCAATGATTGGCTGCTCTCAGTAACCTTTCAGGACAGACAAAACAAGGGATACCACGCATGCACGCACTGTTTAGCTGACACCGAAAGTATATACTGGACAAATGCAGGAAGAATGTGTACCTGGGGCATCGGCGATTTTTCCGACCAACAATCAATGTCGAAAGAAAGGCAAGCATTTCAAAGGCGAGGCAGATCACCGGAAGAAGCCCGCCATGCGTACGGTGATCACGTACTTGCTATGGTCAATGATTACACGTAATCTTTGGAAAGGGTCCCGGCGGACTATCTGTTCGAATGACGCTGAGGGACGCGCTCCCATGTGGAATCAAGAAATCTATATTTTGGGACCTACCCATACGGAAAGACCTAGAGGTCCGCTTCAATCGACATGATGCACGTGACCAAAGAACCTTTGCGGAACCTGCTAGGCTTCTTGGGCATGTATGGAAAGACAAAAGATACACCGGAGGCATGGGAGCATGGGAGGACCTGCAACGTTGGCACGAAAAAGACGGCATGCCTCCAAAGTAGTATGAGGTCTGCCAGCTACGCTCTTACCAAAGAAGAGAAGGAATCTTCTTGGATGCCTGCTCATATGAAGGTCCTGTCTGGCTTCTCGTCGAATATAAAAGGGAATAATTAAATATGGCAGAGAAAAAAGTTCCAGAACCTAAAGTCTCATGACTGCCACATGATTATGATGCAACGCTTCCGGTTGCATTGAGGGGGGCTTCTACCAGAAAACGTTCGATTAGCCATGTGAAGCTATGTGCATTCCTCAATGCAATCTCTCAGAAGGTGATCGATCCAGAAATATTACAAGGCTAAGGGAGTGATTGTGGCGCAATGTCTTGTCAGTTTCGAGCTGGTGTTCCCACCATCCTCTTCAATATCATGACGCACGTCCTAGTTCATCTAGTCGACGAGATTGTCGTTCTGGGCCCCGTATTCTACACAATATGTTCCCTTTGAGAGGTTCATGGGAGTCCCTAAAGAAATATGTCCGTAACGCGCTAGGCAAGAAGGAAGCATCTCTATGGGCCATCAAACAGAGGTTCATTGGTTTTGCATTGACTTCATTCCTGACCTTAAGAAGATTGGTCTCCCTCAATCGCGGTGAGGGGAGGGATGACTGGAAAAGGCACGCTAGGAGGGGACTCAATATATGCAGGGTCGGCATTTTGGTCTAAAGCACACTACACAGTTACTACAGAACTACCTTGGTGACCCCGTATGTCGATGAACACAAGAAAATTCTGCGCTCCAAACCCCGGAGCCGTGTGACGACTGGATTACCTGTGAACACATCAGGACTTTCGGCAGTTGGTTGGAAACACGTCTCAGAGGTGACAACACTGTTTAGATGAGCTGTACTCGTTGTCCAGGGGACCATCTTCAACTGTATGACTACAAAGGATACGAGATAAATGGGAATACATTTTACAGGATCGCCCAAGATCAAAAGAGCACCAACCAAAAACGCGGGTGTCCGCTTTGTGCAGCAACCAAGAGGGGAACAGGACATATATGATGGTTACATAGTGGACATATGGGGAACTTGACTACGGACATGATTTTAGGTTCCTTTTTAAGTGCAAAGGGTCAATCTGTCAGGAGGCGGGGGGTACAGGTAGGAGCTACATTACGGAAAATGACAACAGTGGATCGAACAATCTTGGGTACACAGACGAACCATTCATCCTAGCCAATGATGTGGCGCAGGTTTTCTATGTGAAGGAACTGTCTACCAACCGAGAAAAAGAAAAGATAAGGAAGCGAATAAATCATACAATGAGCCAAAGCGCCACATAGTTCTTTCAGGGAAAAGAGACATCGTGGGAGTGGAGGGTAAGACAGACATTCTGTAGATTATGAAAAGTTCATGAAATTCCTCCCTTCAAAGTCAAGGCTGACCAGCACCCTGTTAAGCAATGAAGGAATATCCATGGTACGGCGCAATAAGCAAAGGACACAAGCGAGAAAAAGTGAAGACAGATGAAGTCAAGGGTTGAAAATTGATGATATAGCTTTGAATGGTTCATTTTGAGCACATAAAAAGTCTGGAGTTCAAAAAGTTCAAAAAAAATGAAATCCCTTTGTAACAGATGAGTTTTTGGTCCGAAACCCTGATACTTCGAAAGAGATTGTCCATTTTGTACATGAAGTGCATCCAGTTTTTGCCGTAACCCCTCTCAACTTTTTGCACATGCTATGTGGGTGAAATGATGAATCATGCCAATTTTCAACCTCTTCAGAGTTCATGTGACAAGTGATTTTCAATTTCAGGGTCATTTAGCTCAAAAAATCAGTAAATGCATGAAAAAATAACAAATGAATCAAAAAGGGTTGAAAATTGATGTGTGTGGCTTTGAATGGTTCATTTGAACACACAAAAAAGTCTGGAGTTCAATAAGTTCAAAAAAAATGAAATTCCTTGTAACAGATGAGTTTTCGTCCGAAACCCTGATACTTCAAAAAGAGATTGTCCATTTTGTACATGAAGTGCATCCAATTTTGTAATAACCCTCTCAACTTTTTAGACACATGCTATGTGGGTGAAATGATGATGCCATGCCAATTTTCAACCTTTCAGAGTTCATCTGAAGAGTGCCTTTTCAATTCAGGGTCATTTAGCTCAAAAAAATCAGTAAATGCATGAAAAATAATAGATGAAGTTAGAAAGGGTCGAAAATTGATGATGTGGCTCTTGAATGGTTCATTTTGCCACACACAAAAAGTCTGGAGTTCAAATAAGTTCAAAAAATGAAATCCCTTTGTAACAGATGAGTTTCGTCCCAAACCCTGATACTTCGAAGAGATTGTCCATTTGTCCACGAAGTGCATCCAGTTTTTGCCGTAACCCTCTCAACTTTTTAGCACATGCTATGTGGGTGAAATGATGATACCATGCCAATTTTTAACCTCTTTAGAGTTCATTGAAGTGCTTTTTAATTTCAGGGTCATTTGCCTCAAAAAAATCAGTAAATGCATGAAAAGTAACAGAGAAGTTAGAAAGGGATGATGAAAATGAGGATGTGGCTTGAATGGTTCATTTTGAACACACAAAAAGTCTGGAGTTCAAATAAGTTCAAAAAAATGAAATCCCTCTGTAACAGATGAGTTTTCGTCCGAAACCCTGATTACTTTGAAAGAGATTGTCCATTTTGTTACATGAAGGGCTCCAGTTTTTGCCGTAACCTCTCAACTTTTTAGCACTGCTAGTGGTGAAATGATGACTTACCATGCCAATTTTCAACCTCTCAGAGTTCATCTGAAGTGCGTTTCATTTCAGTGTCATTTTAGCTCAAAAAAATCAGTAAAGCATGAAAAGTAACAGATAAAGTTAGAAAGAGGGTGAAAATTGATGATGTGGCTTTGAATGGGTCATTTGAACACACAAAAAGTCTGGAGTTCAAATAAGTTCAAAAAAATGAAATCCCTTTGTAACAGATGAGTTTTCGTCGAAACCCTGATTACTTCGAAAGAGATTGTCCATTTGTACACGAAGTGCATCCAGTTTTTGCCAGTAACCCTCTCAACTTTTATGAAAACTCTAATAGCAAAAATAATAAACTAAAAGATAGAACTAGAAAACTTTAATGAAACTCTAATAGAAAAGAATGAACTAGAAACTTTAATGAAACTCTAATAGCAAAAGGAATCAACTAAAATTATGCAACTAAAAATTATCAAAGTATTTTCTGTTCAAAACATTAAAAGAAAAAAGAATTTTCATAAAGAACTTTTTTTTTAAAAACTTTAATAGCAAAAAGAATTATCATAAAGATTTTTTTTTGTTAGAAACTAAAATAACAAAAAACTGTTTTTGAATATAATGATAAAAACCACAGTAATATTTAAATTAGCAAGGAAAAAAAGAATCACTCCAAAATCTATTTTTATAGTAAGTTAATCATAAACTAGTGATTCACACAAAATTCAAAGAATTCAAATTTAAATTATTCAAATTGGAAAAACTAATGGCACTAACAGCAAGTTTATAATTTTTTTACTCTAAAAGCAAAAAGAATCACTGAAAAACAGTTGTATTGTTGTAAGTAGAAACAAAATAAAATAAAGAGTCAATTACACCACTGGGCCACAACTTGGCACGAAAAATCAGTTTAGTACTAAAACTTGCGGCTACATTAAACTGGTGCCACAACTTGGCTTTGACGTGCAATTACGGTGCAAATCACATTCTATATGAACAGGGTGTGATTAGGACGCCAACGGCATGGGCCTGCTACAGTGACTGGACGGCAAGAGTGAACATGTGGTCTATGGCCTTTATTTGTAAGAAAAACTCAGAAATTTCCTCACAAAAAAGACTATGCCATGGTCGCAAGGGGTACCATTTCAGCGTCCTCAAATAATTGAAAAATTGGTGCGTGCGCTGGGGACATGAGCAGACTCGAACAGCTGACATACGCTAGAGGCAGCGCAAGGCCAACAACCAGACACTCAAGATTTAAAAGTAATAATTGGATGCTGCTTCTATATGTTCTTTGACTACTAAGTGGGCTGCAGCCCCTACAACCCCATTTTGCCACTGTGTTTTCAGAAATTTATAGAATATATGTAAATTATAATGTTGTGTTATAAATTATATATCTATATATATATAATATATATATATAAATGAAATAAACTAAATTATAAAATAATCACGTACTGATTTAGCATTTATACATATCATAATTTATGAATTACTAAACTGTTCATTCAATAATTGCATATTGAATAAAACTTATATTCAATAAAATACTTATATAAGTTTAAAATTGCTCACAGTTTAATAAGTTATAAGGCAAATATAGAAGTATTCAGGCTTTTTAAGAGTGTTTATGTTTTTATATTTTAATAAATGCTTATATAAGTTAATAAAAGTTAAAAAAAGTTCACAGTTTAAACAAATATTCATGTAGTGTATAAAGTGTTCATGCTTTAAGAAAGTTTTTAATTTACTATATATTTTATAAGTTCTTAAATAAATTTTAAAAGTATTCATAGTTTAACAAAATATCATGTAGTATAAAAGTGTTCATGCTTTTAAAAAAACAGATATTCATATAATGTGAAAAATAGTTGGTTGGGATTAGAAGCAGGACATGTCGTTATCATGTGCGAGTGGCGGAACACCACCTAGCAGTGTTACTTTTTTAAGGAATTATAAAATATATGTACTTATATTTTTATTTTTAATAATAATAATATTAATTATAAAAATTCAAGTATTGTTCCTATAATAAATACAAATTACAAAAAATTAGGTAATGATTTGCCTATTTAATAACAAATAAATATATTTTAAATAAATGCTAATCTATGTATAAAATGTCATGATTTTAATAAAAAAGATGTAGTATATAAGTGTTCACTGGTATTTTTAAGTCTATTTATTTTAACACATGGTTACAATTTATGTATTTTTAAAGAAATCAACAGTGCCAAAAAGGGGCGCTGGGGACTCCAGCCCAATTAAGTCGGATGCATGGGTGATATGTGTTTCGTATCCTTCATAGCAAGGAACTTGTTGGTTGTTGTTTTTTTTTTTTTTTTTTGAGGAAACGTTGTTGGTGTATTGGTTTGGCCGGGGCTACGACAATTTTTGCACAATACTATGGGTCGCTGATAGAAGGACTGTACACGCCTCCATCTGTAAGAAAAAATATGGGCGCTGCCAAGGGCTTTATGTGAGAAAAAAATACCGAGGTTTTTTTCACAAAATAGCAGGCACACATCGTCAGCGTGACAGCGGACCCCATGCCACATTGGCGCACCTAATCAGCACTTGTGTTCGTATTATAGAAGCATGATTTGTACCGGATATGTACGCCCAAAGCCAAGTTGTGGGCACAAGCTCAATGTATGCCAACAAGTTTAGTACTAAAACTGACTTTTCGGGCAAGTTGGTGGCACAAGTGGTGTAATGACTCTAAAATAAATAAGAAAAAAGAAAAAGAAAACAAAAAACTAGAAAAAAAATAAAAAAATACCACCTACTGGGCCACCACGGCCTGAATACTCTAGAAACCATCCATGGGCCACGATTCGGCCCGCAGAGGCCCAGCCGGCCCACGGGGAAAGTGATGTAGCAAAGAAGGCCCGAAAGCCTTGTAGTTGAGAGGAGCTCGAGAGGGTGGGCGGAGCAGAGCAGCGCTTATAAACCACCTCGAGCTCTCCAACTAGCGAGGTGGGGACTAAACATCCCACCGTACAGCACCAGCGCAAGGCCTTTGGTCCCGGTTGGTAACACCAACCAGACGAAAGGGGGACATTGGTCCCAGTTGGTGTAAAACAAACGGGACCAATTGCCCCACCTTGGTCCCGGTCGTGCCACCAACCGGAACCAATGGTGTCTGTTTCCAACGCCCTTTGGGGCTGAGATGAGAAAGAGACCTTTGGTCCCCGGTTGGTTGCACGAACGGGACCAAAGGGGGGTATTTGGTCCGGTTTGTGCCACGAAACGGGACCAAGTTTGTCTATAAAGCAAAACACTTAGAAATTTCTCCAAAATCACTTCTTCTCCTGCCCGAACTGCCAACGCGCGACGCCGCCGACGCGCCGAGGCGGCACCGACGCCGCCCGCCCCAACGCTGCCGCCTCGCCGCCGAAGCCGCCCGCCCCCGACGCCGCCCGCCCCGCCGCCACCCCGACGCCGCCCACCCCGAGCCGCCCGCTCAGACCGACGACGCCGCCGCCACGACGCACACCCCGACGGCGCGGCCCCCGACGCCGCCCGCCCCGACACCGCCCGCCCGCCGACCGACGCCGCCCCCCCGACGCCTCCGCTGTGAGCAGCGCCCCCCTGCCCGCCGACCGCGTTGATTTTTTTTTATATGTTTTTTATATATATATAGATATATATTCTTTTTATATGTTGTATGTATTTTTTGTATGCATGTATGTATTTTTTAAACTTTTTATACGTATGGAAAAGAGGAAGGAGAAGTAAGAGGGAAGAAAAAAAGAAGAGAGGAAAAAGGGGAGAAAAAAGAGACGAAGAGGAGAAAAAAAAAAAGAGGAAAGAAGGAGAAGAAGAGGAGAAAAAAAATAAGAAAGGTCTATTCCTTCTTCTTCTCCTTTTTTTTTTTCTTTTCTGTCTTTTTTTTTTTAGTTCTCCTTCTTTTTTTATTGTTCTTCTACTTCTTTATTTTTTCTTCTTCTCCTCTTTTGTTTTTGTCTTCTATTACTATTCTTAATATATTATCGGAACGAGGGTGTGTCGAGGATCGCCGAGGCGGCGAGGTCTGGGAACTAGGGTAGAGGGTCGAGGGTCACGAGGGGTCGAGGGTCGCCGAAGGTTGAGGGTCGAGGGTCGTCGAGGGTCGAGGTCGAGGAATGCCGAGGCGTCGAGGGTCGGGGGCGGCGGAAGGTTCGAGGTGCTTGGGGTCAAAAGTATTGAACGGGGAGAGAAGAAAAAAAAAGGAGAAGAAGAAGGAATAGAGGATATTTTAATCTATTTTTTCTTCTTCTCCTTTATTCCTTCGTCTTCTGCCCTTTTTTTTTCTTCTTCTCTCTTTGTTTTTTCTTTTCTTCCTCTTCTAATTTTTATCGGGAACGAGGGTGTCGAGGATCCGAGCAGTCGAGGGTCCGGGAACTAGGTTAGAGGGTCGATGGTCACCGAGGGTCGATAGGTCGCCGAAGGTGTGGGGTCGAGGGTCGTCGAGGGGTACGGGGTCGAGGAAGGGAGCGGGCGAGGGTCGGGGCGGCGGAAGGTTTGAGGTTGCCATGTGTTAAAGTATTGAACAGAAAAGAAGAAAAAAAGAGGAGAAGAAGAAGAAATAGAGAAGAAGAAGAAAAACAATAGATTAATATTTAATCTATTTTTTCTTCTTCTCTTTTTTTTTTCTTCTTCTCCTCCTTTGTTTTTCTTATTCTTCCTCTTCTTAATTTTGTATCGGGAACGATGGTTGTCGAGGATCGCCGAGCGGTCGAGGGTCGGGAAGTAGGGGTAGAGGGTCTGAGGGTCTCGAGGGGTCGAGGGTTCGCGAAGGTTCGAGGGTTCGACGGGTCGTGCGAGGGGCGAGGGTCGAGGAACGCCGACGCGTCAGGGTCGGGCGAGGCGAGAAGGTTCGAGATGCCTTGTGTCAAAGTATTGAACGGGAAGAAGAAGAAGGAAAAAAAGGAGAAGAAGAAGGAATAGAGGAGAAGAAGAAAAAATAGATTAAAAATATCTTATATAGACGAAACATGGATCCCGG